>SNQJ01S0003999.1:40145-88654 GCA_010110895.2 Picea sitchensis | reverse complement strand
TTACCCATTGGGGATCACATAACGTTTGGCATTTCATCTCCTAGGGTTAGGTTTTTGGATATCTAGGGTTTTGGAATTCATGAGTAATGTTAAAAATGCCTCTGGATCCTTATTGTAATCAATTTTCTCAGACGGATCCATGTAGCAACCACATCTCTTCTCAGATATATCTACCACCACTCAAGCAAGTTGTTTTCAGTTTTGTAGTTTTACAGTTTCATCCTATTTTATTTATTCAATAGAAGTTATTGTTCACTAGATATTTGTTGTTGTTCTCTGTATCTCTGTGTTATTATATTCAGTCTATTATTCACTTCATTCCACTCATAAATTTGGATCAAATCCCTAACTAAACTCATTTGAGGACATACTCTTTATATGGATACATGGTGATGTTGAACTTTAGAACCTCAAAAAGTGTAGATTTAATTTTTGTCAGATAGTTATGTTTACGAGGTAGAGTGTGATCTTGTACCTCTAGCCATTAGAGAAAGTATGTTTGGAAGCCCTTAACTATACAATAGATATTCCATATTCTCTGGGAGAGAAAAATAATACATGTTGTTAAAATACTTGTGCTTATTAATTTAATATTTGCATACTTGTGCGTTGGAAGCAAAGTATAGTATACTTAATCATACATTATTCATAAAATTTAAAATTGTAGAGAGATCACACTATTATGTGTGGACAAAAGTATTGTGATTGGATCATTGTTCTTGTTTCTAAAGGAAAATTATAAACCATTAGATTTTATTCCAGCTCAAGAACAAGTGAAAAAAAAACAACATCATATTTAAATAAACTACTTATTGCATCATCATGGATCTTCATAGCTTGTTCCAGACAATAGACACACTCAAATATAAAACACTAACCATGGTGATTATTGGGAAAAATACACCCTTGAAGCATTGATTTCACAAGAATAATCACATTACCAACAACAAAATTACACCATGAAGGAAAGTTAGCACTTTCTATCTTTTCTTATAGCACAAACACAAATGCATTCCCAACAACAATATTGCACCATGAAGGAAAGCTAGTGCTTGCTATATTTCCTTCTAACACATTTCCAGCAACCACATTGCACCATGAAGAAAAGTTTTCTTTATAGAATAGGGAAAACAACATTTCCCACACCAACATTACACAATGAAGGAAATTTAGCACATGTTAGATTTCCTTCTAGCACTGACACAAACATTTTTTCTAGCACAAAAAAAAAACATTTCCCACAACACCATTGCACAAGGAAGGAATACTTGTGAATGATAGCTTTACTTCTAGCATAAGTAGAAGCATATTGAAAATAATAGCACTACACCATTAAGGAAAACAATCACTTGCTATATTTTCTTCTTTCATTAGCACAAGCAAATTTTCAAGAACGACATTCTAGTGTGAAGGAAATCTAACATACATTGGTTTTCCTTCTAGAAAAAATACAAGTGTATTTCCAAAAACAATATTGCATTGTAAATGAAAGTTATCACATGCTATCTTTCCTTCTAGTACAAGCAAGTCGAGTGCATTACCAAGAAATATTTTGCATCGTGAAGGAAATCTAGCACCTGCTATCTTTTTTTAGCATAAGCATAAGTACATTTCCAACAACAATAGTGCATCTCCAAGGAAAGATAGTGCCTTCTAGCATTCCTTCCAACATATTTCCAAAAACAACATTGCATTGTGAAGGAAATTTTTCTAGAACAACATCAACAACATTTCCCACAACAAAATTGCATAATGAATAAAAACTAATGCATGCTAGCTTTCTTTCTATCATCGGTACAAGTGATCCAAGTGGATATTGGTGGCCACCCATGATCCAAGAGGATCCAGAACACTCATAGAGGTCCAAGAAGATAAAAAATTCTCAAAGAGGTCTAGGGGGATTAATAAATGCTCAAAATGTGATTGTCTCCAATGCTCTTGAAAATGACTCGATTGCTTAGATCAACGATGCAAAAATCGTCTCAAACGGAGTTGGTATGAAAAATTTATGGCTGTTCAAAGTTATGGTCAACATGGTTAAAAGGTCAAAATCAAAGGTGACATGTGTGACCATTGCAAAGGTGACATGTGTCCTATCCATACATCTCATGATGATGTCATGCTAATATCATCAGGGTGACATGACAACATGACAATGTGCCATGTGTCACCCAGAATTGGACGAACGAGCATCTAGTTGGACCTATTTGGAGGTGACACATGTCATATGTAAGAATGATGTGGAATACATATGATGACATGGAAGGAAACATGTGGAGCAATTATAAATCAACACATGGCACATCATATCGATGACATGGAATATAGTGATGATGTGGCACAATGGAGTTGGCAAGGTAGTGGCCAATGACAGGATGCCACGTGGAACCTTCAAGAAGGCCAAGTTAGCCTTAGAATAAAAATTGTTGGCGTTGGAAGGAATCAAACCTCCAACCTCCTAGCACCGACCCAACGATTTAAACAACATTCCATAAACAATTAATCCAACGATTTTGTCGAATATTCAAAAGAGAAAAAATGTATTTATTGTTATGTAAATGTTATATGCCAAAGAAGTGGAGTCCACGAGGCTTGAACCCCATACCTCCCAACACATATACCATGAATTAACTACAATGCACTAAACATTGCACCATATAGTCATATTGTTATAACAACACAACCAACAATATTAAAATGGGTGCGTAAGATTCAGATGGAGGTTTGGGGCCTGCACCCTATTCAATGGGCCTGAAACCCAATGCACATCATATCGTATCACAACAGAGTACGAATTTAGGTCTCTATGTTCATTCCATGGGTATCAAGTCTTTGGTATTGCATTGTAATGCATGCCAAATATTTCCTTAATGTAATTATATGAAGTTTATACTCATTTTTCTCATAATTTTGCAAGGAATTCAATGGTGCACTCTATTTCTGAGTTTGAGTAACGAGTAAAAATGTCATTGTAAAAACAAAAGAATTTGAGCACAATAAAGTGTCCTCAATTAGAAGCGGACCCAGAGACATAGCCCAAATTGGGTGAACTCCGTTGACAAACTTGTGTATGTGGCATATTATTGTTGTTCTATTTCACTCAATTATGTTGCAACTTATTTGTCTTTAAAATAGATTTGGATAGATAAGTAAATTCAAATTTATTATGAAATTAGTCAAACTATCATTATTATTTCAAAATCAATTTAGATTATTATGTGTATTAAATAATAGTTAACATATAAGTATTTTTGATATCAAGTTGGTATCAGAGAAGGTTTTGACAAGAGTTTGCTAGTGAATGCTTACAAGATCCAGATTCAATCTTGGTAAAGGAAAGCTTGCAAGTTATAAGTGAGAGATTCAAAGGATATTTAGTAAGAAAAATATGGATTCCTAAGGAAAGGAAGGAGAAGATCCTCCCATGAGACCCAATGAATTTATGGCTACACTTCGCTCAATGAGGGAAATAATAGATGATTTATATCAAAAAATTCAGAAGACTAGTGATGAAGAGTCTTTAGTAAAAGCTAAAGGAGGAGGTGAAGGTGGAGGACCTATAGAACCCTATTCACCATCATCTTCATCATCATATACCAATGGAGCAACTGAGAATTATTCTCATAAGAATAAGTCCACTAAGAAGTATTCTCATACTCAAAATTTTCCTTTATTGAAACTAGATGTAAAGTTTGAGTTTCCAATTTATGATGGAGAATTGAATGCAGAAAAGTTCGACAATTGGATCAAACAGATAGAGGTATATTGAAGGGTACAAAATATCGTGGATGACACTACAAAGATATAATTGGCTACTCATATTCTGGGCGACACAACCTTGATATTGTGGGAGAGTAGGACACAATTTGATCTAGTTCAATAGGGTAAAATAATTTATTCTTGGGATTAATTTAATTTTGCAATAAGAAAAAAAATGTGTCCATTATCTTATGTGAAAAATGCAATTATGGAATGGAAATATCTTAGCCAAGGCAAGTGGAAAAATGTTCAAGTATATACACAGGAATTTAAGAAGAAAGAATTATCTTTAAGAATTCTATTATATACTCGTGAAACTCTTCTAAAGTATATTAGTGGCATGCACTCCTATMTTCAACACACTATATTGATGTTTAACCCTACTAACATKGATGAAGTGTCAGTAAAAGATACTCATCTAGAGGCTAATAAGGGAAAGCATGTGATTGAATATAAGAAGCCACACATGTTTGAGAACAAATCAAAGGGAAAATGGAAGAGTAAATGTTAGCATTGAGATTCATCCTCAGACTACAAGAGGATAAGTCCAATACCCATCAAAATGTAAATGTATTGAAATGGTTTGAGTAGGTGGATCAATAAGACTGCAGAGAGAGGAAAATATGACAAAGGTAGTTGTAGATCAGTTCTAAACCATTGGGAAATGGAGTCATAAGTATCGTGATTAATAAAGGTATTTAAACTACCTATTAGACAAAATATTTATGTGGTGATGAGGAGAAGGAAGACTAAATGGGTCTGAGTGATAAATAATGAAATATGGGCAAGATGACAACAGATCCTCTACCGCCTCAGGAATCCATATATCATAGATGCTACATCCAAAAAAGAAGAAAAAAGAAAGTGTCTAAGAGATAAACGATGAAAGATGGGAAAGATGACATCAAATCCTCTACTTCCTTAGGAATCCATATATCATAGATGTTACATCCAGACGAGAAGAAAAACATAAAATGTATGAGTGAAAAATGATGAAACATGGGAAAGATGATAACAAATCCTCTACCGCCTCAGGAATCCATAAATCAAGGATGCTAAATACATACAATAAAAATAGAACAAAATGTAAACTAAGAAGACATTTTGATAAAAACAACTTAAAGGAATATTCAATAAAATGATATTTACAATCCATGCCCCTCAGGATTACAATTGAAAAATACAAATCCCTGCTCCTAAAACTATCTTGGCTATCCATCTTCTGAACCCCCCCCCCCCTTTACAAATCTTCAACTGATCTATCTATAATCAGATCAGTCCACAACTACCAAGAGTGTAATCTGGCCATCTCATTTAAATATTTTTGTCTATGCATCTTTCTGTTAGGCTATGTGTGTTTCTACCTGTCAGACGCAAGCTCATATCAGTATGGTCCTGCAAGATGAAACCGTCCATCATGGTACCTCAAGCTGACAATTTTGTCTCCTCAGCCATATATTTCATGCCTTCTATTTATGGATTGAGCTGAGGCTTCAACTACTAGTCCTTTTTCATTAACTGAATCCTCCTTGGGATCAGAGCACATCCTAACGCCTAGGGGGCAACCACGTGTTTCTCTCAGATTTTTCATTATATAAGAATGTGATTGTGGGGCCATCATAAGTGGTTTGGATTCACACCGCTTTTGAGCCCTCAAGTCACCACCTTCTTCCACGTATCTCTTTTGCTATACCATGGTTTCAATTGCAGGATCGCTCAAGAATTGTATCATTCGATCATGTTCCGTCCCCACAATGAAGCATGGTTGTCAATATGGTCATGATCTACAATCCAAGAAATCCTCAATTTTGTTGCCACGCGCCACTCTCAAATGGACCCTGCTCCCTGCTGCAAATATTAATTGTTCTTGTTGATTTCAGATCAACAATCCACAACTACTTCGGGAGTTCATGCTTCGGTCCTTTTTGATGCATAGTTCTTACAATCCTCTGGAGTGTCATATTTTCGGAGCGAGAGATCTGGTGAAGCATGTCCTCTTGTATTGGACGACCGATATTTGCTTCAGGAATTTGGGCTTTGAGAGTTTTCTCCTTCTTTCTTTCACTCTTCTCCGAAGTGTCGAATTCCTGAAGTGTGAGATCTAGTGACATGTGGCCTCTTGATTTGGATGGTTGAGATTTACTTCGGGAGTTCGGGCTTCAGTAGTTTTCTCCTTCTTTCTCATGCACTTTTCCAAAGTGTAGAATTCCTGAAGTGTGAGATCTGTCGACGCATGTCCTGAACCTTCAATGGCTTAGATTTACTTCGGGACTTTAGGATGCTTGGATAGTCGCTAATACTTGCGCTAATTTTTAACTCTGGATTTCTGAGAGCCACTAATATAAATTGTATACGGTATCTTTGTCATTGAAACATGAACCTGTCTGCTAGCCTATATTTCAGCCTAGAATGGACTTCTTTTTAATGTTTTGCTTGGATGCTTTATGTGCAGAACACGGACTTGGACAACCTGCTGCCCTTGAAAAATATATGTGATAACAGTAAGAAGTGATCTATAGTAAATAAATTTGAAGATAAACTTACATGTTATCACTATAAAAGAAGGGGGCATGAGGAAGCGTAGTGTTGAAAGTTGCATCCAAAATTACGACCAAAGAAGTTCTAGGATAAGGGGAAAGAAAGCATTGTTGCATAAGTTCAATAGGATCTAGGATAAAATTTAGGAGATGAATATAAGATCATGACAATAGGAATAAAATATATATCTATTACCAAATCTAATTCTTCAATTCAATTTGTTAAATTGGAAAGTGTTCTTGATYAAAAKAAAATAAGTTATCTTTTTCATGTCAGGGTTATAKTCAAGCATACAAAGATAGATACTTTGTTTGACACTGGATCTCAAGTTAACTTAATATCTGAAGAAATTGTTAAGAAGCTAGTTTTAAAGACAACACCTCATAGAAAACCATATCCATTAGGTTGGGTGTGTGACGATGCTAAGYTRTAGGTGATGAAGAAGTGTAATATCATATTTGCAATTACATCCAAGCTATTTGATGAGGTTGAGTTAGATGTTGTACCCATTTAAATTTGAGACATTGTCTTGGGTAGTCCATATATATTTGATAGGAAAGCTATATTTATCGTGAAGAGAATAAATATCACCTTTTCAAAGAGGGGATTAAATTTATTGTCATATCTCATCGTATCAAAACTAATGTTTATTTAGTGAGCACAGGAAAAATGAAGAGACTCGTGAATGAAAGTGAATTTTTTTTTGTGGTGAAACAAAAATAATAAGATATATCAGATGATTTATTAGGTTATGATCCAGATCATAAATAAGAGTTGGTAAATATCATATCTAACTATGATGAGTTATTTCAGGAACTGATAGGGTTTCCTCAAGAGGTAGGTTGAACATGAAATCTACTTGTAGTAGGATGCTCCTCTTCCTAACATTGGTGTGTATAGGTCATCAATGATAGAGAATGCATAGATGAAGAAGCAATTTCAGGAGTTTCTTGATAAAGAAATCATCAAGCCAAGTTCCTCTTCATGTGGATCTCCTATTATATTAGTTCCGAAGAAATATGATATGTGGAGGATGTGTATTGAATTTCGAGCACTGAACAAGATTATGGTAAATAACATATATCCTCTTCCTAGAATTGATGATTTGTTGGATCAATTAAAGAATGTTGTTTATTTGACTAAGATAGACTTGAGACGTGGTTACCATCAAATCAAAATTGTAGAAAGTGATATACAAAAAACTACTTTCAAGACAAATTATGGTTTGATTGAATGGTTGGTTATGCCATTTGGATTATGCAATGTACTTGTGAAATTTATGAGGGCAATGAATTATGTGTTCAATCCTTACATAGATTACTTTGTCATTTTCTACTTGGGTGATATTTTGATCTTTAGTCGAAGATGGGAAGATCATATAATGCATGTCAAGATAGTATTTGAACTCTTGAAGAAGGAGAAGTTGTATATAAATATGTCTAAATGTGAGTTTGGGAAAACTTCTTTGGTATATTTGGGTTACATTGTAGGGAATGACCAGCTAAAGATATATCTCATGAAAGTTGAAGTTATTATGAATTGGCCCAAGCCAACTACTGCCACAGAAGTCAGGAGCTTATTAGGAGAAATACAATACTGGAGGAAATTCATTGTTAATTTCTCTTTTATAGAACCTCATA
Source organism: Picea sitchensis (assembly GCA_010110895.2). Taxonomy (NCBI): domain Eukaryota; kingdom Viridiplantae; phylum Streptophyta; class Pinopsida; order Pinales; family Pinaceae; genus Picea; species Picea sitchensis. Next base: position 80,717 of record SNQJ01S0003999.1, on the reverse strand, counting down.
TGCATGCATTAACAAGTATGAAACAAGTCTTTCAATGGGGAGGAAAGAAATAGAAATCCTTCAAGACATTGAAGGAAAAGATAAGTACTGCATTAGTTTTTTATCTGCCAAATCTACAATAGCCATTTGAGATTAAAATTGATGCAAGTGTATATGCCATGGGAGTAGTATTTATGTAAAAAGGTAAAACTATATGTTTTCATTCTGAGACTTTTTCTCAAGTGGTAATTAAATATCAAACATATGATAATGAATCATATCCATTGGTACAAAGTGTTAATAAATGGAAGAATTACTTAATGGGAAAGGAAACAATAAATCATACATATCATCAACCATTATAGTATCTACAATCACATGCCAAGCTACAACAACCACAACATTTTGGGTGGATGGGTTTCTTACAACAATTTCAAATATAATAAGGGTATTCATAACAAGGTTTCAAACATGTTGTTAAGACCAGTGATCAATGCATCTACAATACTAAGGTATAATCCCTTAGATCATGAAAGTTATGTTGAACAATATACAAGGGATGTTGATTTTAAAGATGTGTATGAATCATTAACTCATGGAAATCAATAGTTATATTATCATGTGCATGAAAATTTGTTATATCATATTGTAAATATTTGTATACCTATGGATGAAAGAGAAAATATAATTAGAGAAGCTCATACATCTCTCATTTCTGGGCATTTTGGGGTAGGTAAGATAGTAGCACAGTTGCAAAGATATTGTTATTGGCCTCGAATGAATGAAACAATTTCCAAGTATGTAAAATAGTGTGTTATGTGTTCCTCAAGAAAACGCAACAACAAAAAGTTGGGATTATATACGCCACTTCCAATACCTTCTCAACCATGGGAAAGTATCTCCATGGATTTTGTAGAGGGTTTTTCAATGTCCAGGACATGTCATGATTATTTATATTTCATCATGGATAGATTCAGTAAGATGTATATCTTAATTTCATGCAAGAAACAAGCCATGACTGAATAGACAACACAAATGTTCTTTGCTAATTTATGTGTTCATTTTGGGCTTCCTACATATATTATATCTGATCAAGACTGCAACAATCATATTAAGTTATGGGATGAACATTTTCCTTATGAAAAACATGCTTATAATCATGCCATGAATTCTTCTACTCAGAGAACTTCTTTTGAGGTATGTTTGGGGTACTTTCCTAAATCACCTATGGATTTTTATTTTGGAGAAGCAAGTAAATAAAATGGACAAGATGATACAACTAAAGTTGAAAGGTTATCATAGGATCCAACAGATACATCAAGTATTACATGAACAATTGGATAATATCCAAGATAAATAAAAGGAGAGGCGTGACAAGCATCGAGTTGATCATAAATTTCAGGTCAGTGATCAAGTATGGCTACATATCAATAAGGAGAGAATGAAGGGTAAAGGTGAGAAGCTCAAGCCAATCCAATATGGTCCATTCAATATCTTGGAGAAGATTGGTAATAATTCCTTTCATTTAGATCTTCCATCTTACATGCAAATATATTTAGTGGTAAATGTTGAGAATTTGAAACTTTATGAGCCTCTTATGATTATGGATGAAGACAAAAGTATTTAGGTTCTGACAGTTGATGATTTTTCTCCAGAATATTTAGATGAGCTTCAGGAAGATGTTATTCTTGAAAGAAGAATCAAGACTTCATAGCGAGGTGATATGGAATATCTTCGAGTTGGTCTTAAAGGGGTAAAACAAATAAAATCAAAGTGGACCGAGATCAGAAAGGTGAGGGAGATTTACCCTCACTTTCTAAGTAATCAAATTTTTTGGTGGTCCAAAAGGATTCTAATAGGGAGGAATGATCTAGGAGGACCCAGAATGCTCACAGAAGTCTAGGAAGATCCAGAAAGCTCATAGAGGTCCAAGAGGATTAAAAAATGCTCAAAATTAAATCATATCAAATGCTCTCTAAAATGACTCCATTATGTATATCTCGGTGATAGCTTTCCAATGGTGAAAAAATATCCTCAAACATAGTTCATATGCAAAATTTATGACTGTTCAAAGTTATGGTCAATAGGGTTAAAAAGTCAAAGTCAAAGGTGACATGTATCACCACTGCAAGGGCGACACATGTCCTGTCGGTACAACTCAGGATGACATCATGCTGACATTAGTAGGATGATGTGGTAGCATGATAGTGTTTCATGTGTTACCTAGAATTGGATGAATCAACATCTAGTTGGCCCTATCTGGAGCTTGTCATCGATATCGATGATGTGGCATCTATACAATGACATGGCAGGAAACAAGTAGACCAATTATAAACTAACACATCACACATTGTACCAATGACATGCCAAACAATGATGGCATGGAACAATTGAGTTGGAAAGGTAGTGGCCAATGACATATTGCAACATGGACCAATCATATGGTGCCACATGGCATATTTGAGAAGGCCAAGTTGGCCTTAGAATCAAAATTRTTAGAGTCAGAAGGAATCAACCTCCAAACTCCTAGCACCGACCTAAAAAATTAAAAAATATGCCATAACCATTTAAGCCAATGGCTCCATTTAATATTCAAATGAGAAACAACATATTTATTGTTATGTAAATGTTATATTTCGAAGAAATAGAGTCTATGGAGGTTGAACCCTGGACCTCCCAACACATAGCCCATGAATTAAATACAACATGCCAATCATTGCACCATATGATCATGTTGTTATAAAAACACAAACAACAATATTAAAAGGGGCACGTAAGGTTTGGATGGAGGTTCAGGGCCCGTGCCCTATTTAATGGGCCAAAAACCCAACTCACATCACATCATATGAAAACAAAGTATGTATTTAGGTCTTGCAGTTTGTACCAGGGGTATAAAGAATTTGGAATTTCACCATATTGCGTGCCAAATTGTTCCTTAATGGAATTATATGAAGTTTATACTCATTTTTCTCATAATTTTGCAAGGAATTCAATGGCACACTATGTTTCTGAGTTTGAGAAAAGAGTAAAAATTCCATTGTAAAACAAAAAATATATTTGAGCATTAATAAAGCGGTCTCAATTGGAAGAGGACCCAGAGACGTAGCCAAAATTGGGTGAACACCATTAAAACACTTGTGTATGTGGCATATTATTGTTTCTATATTTCACTCAATTATGTTGCAAGTTATTTTTATTTAAAATGGATTTGGATAGATAAGTAGATTCACATGTAATATGCAATTAGTCAAACAATAATTATTATTTTGAAATCAAGTTAGATGATTATGCGTATTAAAGAATAATTAATGCCTAAGGAGTTTTCGGATCAACCCACCTATTCCACTAGCTCAAAGCACAATTTTCCATTTTGGTATCTTTTATATACTTTTTCGAGTCCTAAACTTCTGGGGCCATTTTGAGGCCTTAAACAATGTTTTCTGGGAGAAAAATCACCTAGACAATAGTCAAAGACATAGTATGGTCTAAACGGAATGTGTACTTCTCGACTAGACCTTTCCAATGGGATATAAAGTGTGCCAAACAAATATCATATGAAAAATTTATGACCCGGAGAAGTTGGCATACCAACTAACCCCACTAGGCCCACATGCCTTTTGGTGTTTCGTCTCCTAGGGTTATTTTTTGGGTTTTTAATGAATACTCATTGATTATTTATGATAAAAAGGCTTTTCAGTCTCATTGTAATGCATTCTAGTGAATGCATGTAGTAATCACATCTCTTCTCATAGATAAACTACCACCATTCGAGCGAGTTTGTTTCATTCTTCATTTTTACATTTCAATGCATTTCATTTATTAATAGAAGTCAAGTTTCACCATATCTTTGTGTTTTCTTTATAACTATGTATTTCATTCCATTCCATTTATAAATCTAGATTAGTGTTATCATAGTGAGGTTCCTATTTATTTGTTTCTCTGTACATATCCCCAACGACATCAGGGTATAAGGATTTGGGACTCAAACTATTTGAGCCTCTACAAGACTGTCCTCGCTGACCCTGACGACCTCCCATGGAAGAAGAAAATAAATATGATGGAGCAGGAGATCCTATTAATTTTTTTCTCGAGGAAGTCCTCGTGTGAAAAAGGGACGAGATGATGGATAATGTTTCCTAGATCCTTCGACGAATACCAACAATCGATGCATCCTCGTTAAGTGGCCACTTTGGAGGAACTTCCCCCCTCAAGGTACAAGTTAGTTTTGATATCCCTGCATTTGAAGTTCAGATAGATGAATATGCCCTAGATAAATGGTTGAATATGCTCGAAGAATTTTTTTTGTCCATAATTTTTTCGATAGAGAAAATATCACCTTTGCACTCCATAAGGTTGTCCCCCATATAAAGGATTGGTGTGATACTTACTTTGAGAAAAAGGCCACAGAGGAATCCACACCATTTATAGTCGTACCCACTTGGGGTTCTTTTAGGGATGTTATTGAGGAACACTATTACCCTATTGGAAGATACTATGACCAATATATAAAATGGATCATGCTGCAATAGGGAAGGGACCAAACAATGCTAGATTTCACAAATGTCTTCCATACCTTTCATACCAAGATGGGTATCTAAGACTCTGAACGACACATGATGATCAAGTACTGCGGAAATATGCATCAATACATCCAGAGAGAAATGAAGTTTCTAGTTTGGACATCTCTATAGAGTTTCTAAGATACACTCACAAAATATCTAGCTAACAATCAAATGTACACAACTTGAAATGGTGTGAAGAGAAGACAAAAAATGGAGAAAAGAATGANACCAATATATAAAATGGATCATGCTGCAATAGGGAAGGGACCAAACAATGCTAGATTTCACAAATGTCTTCCATACCTTTCATACCAAGATGGGTATCTAAGACTCTGAACGACACATGATGATCAAGTACTGCGGAAATATGCATCAATACATCCAGAGAGAAATGAAGTTTCTGGTTTAGACATCTCTATAGAGTTTCTAAGATACACTCACAAAATATCTAGCTAACAATCAAATGTACACAACTTGAAATGGTGTGAAGAGAAGACAAAAAATGGAGAAAAGAATGAAATAATTTCTTTATCTGTATTCCACACAAAAAGAGTGAATAATTTACAATAGATATAGGCTACATGAGTAATTAATGCACCATAGTAGTGATCTATAAATATCTAGACACTCACTGACAGACACTAGAGTGAAATTCCATCTAGTCCTAGTTAACTGATCCATGTAATCATCAGTTAACTAAGTCACACATGTGGAAGTGGGAGAAATGCATGTAATTGTCAGTGGTAAAAATGAGGTTTCCATGCATGAGTGAATTCCACTAGTCTAATTGAGTGTAATTGACTCTAAGCTGAAGATGAGAACCCTATATTGTAGGAGAATATTCTCTAGAAAGAATATTCTCATCTAAGGAAGCATTCTCAACATTGGACTATCAAACTTAGGAAAACAATTCTAGGTGAGTGTGTAATATCTCCAACACCCCCCCCCTTGAACACTACTAGGGTGTACATGATGAACGGGTATCAACATTAAAGGCCATGTTAGGTACCCTTTGTACAATGCATATAATAATGAGACACTGAAAAAATGAGAAGAGTGAAAACCTCATGGGAAAACCTCCCCTTCAAGGTACAATGCATAAGAAAAAACAAAATATGAGAAGGAACAAAAAGTAGTTGCTAAGCAACTGTGTCCTTCACTCCATGGAGACCTTGCAATTATGCAAGTTTGTGCTCATTGGATATTTTTTTGAAGATATATATGTTTGCATGGATATGATGAAGTATATGCACCAATGATATGTCCAAACATATCCACTTTACCTTTTTGTAATGAAGAATATCCAAATGAAGTTTGGATGAAACTTTGAAAATTGTGCGGTCGTTTTTGGAAAAAATGTTGAAATTTTGTGAATTTTAAAATGTTCATAACTTCACTTCCCAAAATCCATTTTGGATGCTTTGTTTTTTGGAACTAGATTTTTTCTGAGAGGAATTCAAATATCCAAATTGTTTATGAAAATTATGCTCACAAAGTGTCAGAATTGAATCAGAAGTGTGACGCCCACTTTTTGGATCCTAAGATGCATGCATGGGAGTCTCTGCATGTGGCTCCTAGGATGCATGAATGGTGCATGAAAAAATGTTTGCATGTGGCTATTGATATGGCCATAGCATGTATCTACTTGTCTATTTCTCCTGAAATTTATCATTAATTTTATTTCATTCAAAGTAGGTGTATGGTGTTAGCATGACATATGACATAGATTCCATTCTTCCTGTGTTCTTCAACCTTCAGTACCTGCAAATAAAATATTCCATTGCACCTTCTTCCTAGTGGTCTGTGGGATTTGATACCATGTAGATTTTCTAAGATATCTACATAGAAGATATATCTAAAAATCAAACGTACACAACTTGCAAGTGGTGTGAAGAGAAGACAAAAAGTGGAGAAAAGAATGAAATGATTTCTATTATCTATATTCCACACACAAAGAGTGAATAATTTACAATAGATACATGATACATGAGTAACTAATGGACCATAGTAGTGATCTAGAGTGATGTAGACACTCATTAATAGACATTGGAGTGAACATCCACCTAGGCCTAGTTAATTGATCCATGCAATCATCAATTAACTGAGCTACATGTGTGGAAGTGAGAGAAACACATACAAATGCTGGTGATAAAACTGAGGTTTTCATGCATGAGTGAATTAAACTAGTCTAAATGAGTGTAACTAACTTTGATTTGAAGAGGATCACCCTATATTGTACGATAATATTCTCATCTAAGGAAGTGTTCTCAACATTGGACTATCAAACTTAGGAAAATAATTCCAGGTGATTGTGTAATATCTCCTACAATCTCATCATTGGGTGCAGCTTATCAATGTGCCATCAAAATCAAGCAGAAATTTAAATATAAGAAGGGGGATTTTGGATCTATGAATTTCTCACACCAGAAACATGGAGAAGGCAACCCCAACCCGCAGAACAAATGAAAGAGCAAAGATAGACCACTGTGAGAAAACTAGTCCAAGCAACCAACAAAGAAGGGTAATGGGAAGACAAACAAAGACACTCAAAAATGGTGTGAATTCCATAAAATTCCCTGGAATAACATCGATGAATGTCACTCAAAGAATTCGTTGGTGGTCGAGCTAAAAGCCTCTAATTCAGATGCGGGTTCTAACTCATAATCATAACTAAACAAGGGGAATCATACCATTGATGCAGAACCTAGTGTCACCGTTGCTACCACCATGGTCCAACCAAGTGAACCCAAGTAACTGGAGGAAGGTGAGATCCTTTTCTACTTGCATATGTGGGTGAATGGTGCTCTGCTACACTTCATTATCTATAACATAAGTCAAAAGAACCTCATCTCAACAGAGGTCACCAAGCAATTGGACTTGCTAAAAAAACCACATATTCATCCTTACACCATTGGGTGGATCCACTAAGGGAGATATCTCTACGTTAGCTAACAATTTATCCTTCCCTATGACATCAATCCATTCAAGGATGAGGTATTGTGTGATATTTCCCCCCTTCAAGTTTGTGATGTTCTTTTAGGCCAACCTTTTGGAAAGATCACGTGTATATGAGTCTAGACCTCATAGTGTTATTATTACTTTAGGAATACAATTGTACAAGATACCAGAGGTAGCTCCAACTACCCAATTTTCTTTGATCTCTGCTAAGCAATGTAGGAAGGTCATCGAAAAATTTGTATTCTTTATGATTCTATTTCAAAGTGAACAAAATGTCATGGCCACATCCATGGCCTCTACACAGGGCCTCTCCACATAGTAGAATTAGGTATAAAAGGTCGTGGAGGAATACAAAGTCATATTCTCCTCACCCACTTGGGTACCTCTGCATTGTTAGGACAAGCATTCAATCGATTTGACCCCCAACGCACCTCTACCCAATGGGATAATCTATCGCCATTATCTTATGTAAAATGAGGAAATCAAGCATTAGATCCAATAACTACTTGAAAAGGGGCACATCCAACCAATATCCTCACCTTGCGGAAGCCCAATTATGCTCATGCACAAGAAAGTTGGGACTTGGCTACTCTACATTGATTACAAGGCCCTAAAAAAAATCGTAGTCTAGAACTGATACCTAATTCCATGAATTTACAAACTTATTGACAAACTCAAGGGAGCCAATTCCTTTAGTAAGATTTACCTGAGGTCTGACTACCACCAGGTCCCAATAGAGCATATTGATGTATGGAAGACTACTTTCAAGTACGAAGAGGGTATTTTTGAATGGTTGGTCATGCGATTTGGTTTGATGAATTCCCCAACCACTTTCCTGAGGTTGATGGATGATATATTGCGACCTTTCACCAATTATTTTGTGGTGGTATATATAAATGATATCCTCATTTTCAACAAGAGTTGGGTATAACACTTGCAGCATATTCAACATGTCCTTCACACTCTGCGACAACACAAGCTATATGCTAACTTGGAAAAAATCTCCTTTGGCATGAATAGGGTCCAATACCTAGGCTACATTGTTTATGAGCATGGTGTGCATGTGGATCCAACCAAGATATAGGTCATTCATAATTGGTCAGCCTTGACCACACTAACTAAGCTTCAAAGCTTCTCGGGACTTGCCAATTTCTATCGCAGGTTCATGTTGGGATTCTCCCATTTCACATGTTTCACACATTTCCAAAAACAACACTACAATGTGAAGGAAATCTATTTCCTGCTATTCTTGCATAAGAATCAACACATTTCTAACAACAACATTCTACTATTAAGGAAAGCTAGTTCATGCTATCCTCTCTTCTAAGAAAATCAAAAGTGTATTTCCAACAAAAAAATTGCACTATAAAGGAAAGCTAACACATGCTAAATTTTCTTATAGTACAATCACAAATGCATTTCCAAGAAATACATTGCATCATGAAGGAAAGGTAGCAGGTGCTATCTTTCCTCTAGCATAAGAACAAGTGGATTTCCAATAACAACATTGCACTGTGAAGGAAAATTTCTTTCTAGCACGAGAACAACCACATTACAAATTGAAGGAAAGATAACAAATGCTATATTTTCATCTGGCACTAGCACAAGTGCATTTCCAACAACAACACTACACCATGAAGGGAATTTATCATCTGATATATTTCCTTCTTTCACAAGAACATATACATTTCCAACAATAATATTCCACTGTGAAGGTAAGCTAGCACATACTATGTTTCCTTCTAGTACAAGCACAAGCACAAGCACATTGCCAACAATAACATTGCATTGTCAATTAAATCTAGCACATGTTATATTTCCTTCTAATACAGACACAAATGAAATCTAGAACATACTATATTTTCTTCTAGTACACACATAAGTGCATTTCCAAGAAATATAGTGCATCATAAAGAAAATATAGCACTTACTATCTTTTCTTATAGCATACGCACAAGAAAATTTACAACAACAATATTGCACCATGAAAGAAATCTATCGCCTGCTATTTTTCCTTATAGCATAACCACAAGCATAATGCCAACAACAATATTGAACCATGAAGGAAAGCTAACACCTACTAGCTTTACTTTTAGTACTTTTCCAACAATAACATTGCACCATTGAGAAACAAATTCCTTCTAGCAAAAGAACAACATCATTGCTGACAACAACATTGCACAATGAAGGAAATATAGTGCAATATTTCTTCTATTCTAGCACAATAATAAGCACATTTCCAACAACACTACATTATGAAGGAATGCTAGCTCCTGCTAGCCTTTTTTCTTGCACAAATAGAAATGCATTTTCAAGAACAACATTCCACTATCAGAAAAATCCACTACATGCTAGATTTCATTATAGAATAACCACAAGCGCATTTCCAACAACAACATTACACCATGAAGGAATCTAGCATGTGCTAGCTTTCCTTCTAGTACAAGCACAAGTGAATTACCAAGAAATATATTGCACGTGAAGGAAAGCTAGCACCTGCTAGCTTTCCTTTGGCTTTCCTGATAAGATAAGCACAAGCACATTGTCAACAACAATATTGCACCATGAAGGAAAGCTAGCCTGTGCTAGTTTTCCTTCCAACACATTTCAAACAACATCATTACACTGTGAAGGAAAGATTTATTTCTAGCACAAAAACAACAACATTGCACAATGAAGGAATACTTGTACATGCTAGTTTTCCTTCTAGCACAAACATAAGCACATTTTGAAAAACATCTTTCCATTGTGGAGGAAATCTAGTGAATGCTAGCTTTCCCTCTTGCACAAGAACAAACACATCTCGAACAACATCATTCCACCATAAAAGAAAACTAGTGTGTGCTAGAATTCCCTCTTGCACAAGCACAAGCACCTCTTGAACATCATTCTACCATGAAGAAAAGATAACGCATGCTAGATTTACATCTTGCACAAGAAAAAACACATATCAAACAACATCATTCCACCATGGAGGAAATATAGCACGTGTTAAATTCCCCTCTTACACAAACACAAGTGCATATCAAACAACATTGTTTTACTATGGAGGAAAGCTAGCACATGCTAACTTTGCCTCTCGCACAAGCACAAATTCATATCGAACAACATCATTCCACCATGGAGGAAAACCAATGTGAGCTAGCTTTTAATCTTGCACAAGCACAAGCACATCTCGAACAACATCATTCTACCGTAGCAGAAAGCTAGCGTGTATTGCATTTCCCTCTTGAACAAGAACAAGTGCATCTCAAAGATCATTTCACTATGGCAGAAAGCTAACATGTGTTGTATTTCCCTCTTACACAAACACAATCACAACTCAAACACCATGTATCCACTATGAAGGAAAGCTAGTGTGTGTTAGCTTTCCTTCTTGCAGAAGCACAAGCGCATCTCAAACAACAACATTCCACTATGGGGGAAATCTATCACGTGCTAGTTTTCCATTTTTCCCAAGCACAAATGCATCTTGAATAACATCATTTCAATGTAGGGGAAGTCTAGTGTGTGCTAGATTTCCTTTTTGCACAAGCACAAGTGCATCTTGAACAACATCATTCCATCGTGGGGGAAGCTAGCATGTAATAACTTTCCATCTTGCACTAGCACAAGCGCATCTTGAAAAACATTATTCCATCATGGGGGAAAGCTAGCATGTGTTAGTTTTCCCTATTTCCCAAGCACAAGTGAAAATTGAATATCAACTTTCCATTGTGGGGAAAGCTAGAGCATGACAATTTTATCCCTTGTATAAGCACAAGTGCATATCAAACAACACCATTCCACCATGGGGGGAAATTTTCTCATGCTATATTTCCCTCTTTCACAACCACAAGTGCATCTCGAACAACATCATTCCACCATGGGGTAAAGGTAGTGCATGCTATCTTTCTTTCTTACACAACAACAAACACATATTGAACAACATCATTACACTATAGTGGAAATCTAGGATGTGCTACCTTTCACTCTTGCAGAAGCATAGGATTATCTCAAAAAACATCATTCCACCATGGGGGAAATCTAACGCATGGTATATTTTCCTCTTGCGCAAGCACAAGCACATCCTGAACAACATCATTACACCAAGGGGGAAATCTATCACATTCTATCTTTCCCTCTTGAACAAGCACAAACACATCTTGAACAACACCATTCCACCAAGGAGGAAGGCTAACCCATTATATCTTTCTATCTTGCATAAGCACAAGCGTATCTCAAACAACTTCATTTGACCGTGGTGGAAAGATAGCATATGATAGCTTTCACTCTTGCACAAGCACAAACACATCTCAATCAACATTATTTAATTGTGGTGGAAATATAGCACATCCTATATCTCCCTCTTACACATGCATAAGAACAAAAACATCTCGAACAACATCATTTCACAGTGGGAGAAATATAGTGCATGATATCTTTCCCTCATGCATAAAAAAAATCAAATCTCGAACAAAATTATTCTAGTATTCTATCTTTCCATATTTCACAAGTGCAAGAACATATCAAATAACATCATTCCACCAAGTAGGAAAGCTAGCGCGTGCTAGATTTCCCTCCTTCACAAGCACAAGTTAATCTCAAACAACTTCATTCCATCATGGGAGAAAACAAACACATGTTACATTTTCATCTTTCAAAGGCACAAGTGCATGTTGAAAAATATCATTCCATCATGGGGGAAAGCTATATCATGCTATATTTCCATTTTTCATAAGCACAAGTGCATGTCGAACATCACTCCACCATGGGGGAAAGATAACATGTGCTATCTTTCCCTCTTTCATGAGAAGAAGCACGTATTGAACAACATCGTTCCAAGATGCTATATTTTCCTCTTGCACAAGAACAAACACATGTCGAACAACATTATTCCACCATGGGGCCAATCTAATGTGTGCTATATTTCCCTCTTGCAAAATAACAAGTGCATATCGAACAACATCATTCCATGTCGGGGGAAATCTAGCGCATGCTAGTTTTTCCTCTTTCACAAGAACAAGTGCATATCGAACAACATCAATCCACCATGGGGGAAAATATCATGTGATATCTTTCTGTCTTGCACAAGCACAATTTCTTCTCAAACAACATCATTCCATTGTTTCCTACCTTTCCGTCTTCCACAAGAATAAGTACACATTGAACAATGCCATTCCACCATTGGGGAAATCTAGCGTGTGCTATATTTCCCTCTTTCACAAGTACAAACACATATCAAAAAATGTCATTCCACCCATGGGAAATCTAGTGCATCCTAGATTTCCCTCTTGCAAAAGAAAAAGCGTATCTCGAACAACATCATTCAACTGGGGGGGAAAGCTAGTGTGTGCTAGCTTTCTGTCTTGCACAAGAAAAAATGCATCTCAGACAACATCATTCCATAGTGGGGCAAAGCTAATGCATGGTAGCTTTCCCTCTTGTACAACCATAAGTGTATCTTGAAAAACATCATTCCAATGTGGGGGAAAACTAGCGTGTGTTAGCTTTCCCTCTTGCAAAAACTCAAGCACATCTCGAAAAACATCATTCCACTATGGGAAAAATCTACCGCGTGCTAGATTTCCCTTTTGCACAAGAAAAAATGCATCTCTAACARCGTCATGCCACCATGGGGGGAATCTATCRTGTGCTAGATTTCCCTCTTGTACAAGAACAATAGAATCTCAAACAACATCATTTGACCATGGGGGAAAGATAGCTAGTTCTATTTTTCCCTGTTTCACAAGAACAAGCACATCTTGAACAACATCATTGCACTGCAAAGAAAAGATAGTGCATGCTAGCTTTCCCTCCTCCAAAAGAAAAAAAAAATATTGAACAACATCATTACACCATGGTGGAAATCTAGAGCATGCTATATTTCCCTCTTACACAAGCACAAATGCATCTCAAACAAAATTATTCCATCATGGTGGAAAGATATCATATCTTGGATTTCCCTCTTGGATATGAACAAGCACACACACATATTGAACAACATAATTCCACTGTGGGGGGTTGCCAGTGCATGCTAGCTTTCCCTCCTACACAAGCACAAGTTCATCTCGAACAAAATTCTGTCGTGGGGGAAATCTAGAGCATGCTTACTTTCCATCTTGTAGAAGCACAAGCTCTTTTCGATCAACATCATTCCACCATGGGTAAAATCTAGTACATGCTAGCTTTTCGTCTTGCAAAAGCACAAGTACATCTTGAACAACATCATTCCATCTTGGGGGAAATCTAGAATGTGCTATCTTTCCCTCTTGCATAATCATAAGCACGCATAAATAAATATGATTCCATTATGGTGGAAAGCTAACACGTGCTAGCTTTACCTCTTGCAAAAGCCCAAGAACATCTCAAACAACATTCCACAATGGGGGAAAGTTAGCATGTGCTATCTTTCACTCTTGCAAAAGAATAAGAACAACTCGAACAACATCATTCCAACATGCTAGCTTTCCCTCCACAATCACAAGTGCATCTCGAACAAAATTATTCCACCGTGGGGGAAAGCTAGTGCATGCTAGTTTTCCCTCTTACAAAAGCACAAGAACATCTCAAACAACATCATTCCACAGTGGGTGGAAGCTATCACATGATAGCTTTGCCTCTTGCAGAAGCACAAGAAAATATCGAATAAAACATCATTTGATCTAGATTTTATGAGCAAAACAAATTGAATACAAATTATTATCAAAAGATGCTAAACACAAAATAACAGATATATAGTAAAATTGGTTTCTATTCAATAAGGAAATAAGTTGAAACTGTAGAACGTAGTGGAAAACAAGCTTGCTAGAATAGTGGTGGGTTATCTTTGAGAAGAGATGTGATGGTTTCACTCATTCACCAAAATATGATTAAAATGAGGCTCTCAAGGCCTTTTTAAAATAAACAGGAATGTCAAAAACCCTAGACATCCAAAAACCTAACCCTAGGAGATGAAGTGCCAAAAGTCATGTGGGCCCCGTTTGGGTAAGTTAGTACATCAACTTCCCAGGGTCATAATTTTTGCATACGATATTCATTTTAGGTGAATGATATCCCATTGGAAAGGTATATCCGAGGAATACACATATTTCCTGTGGTGAGCCCTAAAATCGTTGTTTAGGGCCTCAAAACAGCCCTAGAAGTTAGGGACCCGAAAACTAGGAAAAAATGTAGAACTGGAAAACTGCCAAAATGAGCTAGTTGGAATAGGTGGGCAACAAATGACATCCATATGGATCAATTCTCCCCCCTTAGGAAGAAATGGTCTCCATTGCGTCGAGTTCCCCCATTATATGAGGAAATTTCTACTGAATTTGGCCTCAAGTGAGCCACTTTCCTTGGTGTAGGAGATACCCTACTTTGACAAGTCGATAAGGCTGGATCCTTTGCTGGTGAGTGCCCTTGACATGTTTTTTCCACAATATGATCACTAGATGCCTCTTGTATGCAGTCAGGCTTGAGATTTTTTGGTTTCAGTTGTTCTACTATCTCTGAGGTGTCCAATAATGGTGGGAAATAAGGTCGAATTAGGATATCCATGTTGAAAATTGGGTACAGGACAAGGGAAGGAGGAATGTTGAGATCAAAATAATTATCACCCACAACCTTGGTGATGGTGTACGCCCAATAATGGAGTGGGGAAATATTCTGATGGGGTCCAGTAAGGTGTTCTTTCTGCAAATGAAACAAAACTTTGTCGCCCACTTGAAACATATGTGGCACTTAGTGTTGATCATGGCTCTGCTTGTACTTGTCATTGGACTTATGTAGGATATCCTAAACCTGTTGGTGGACGTGCTAGATCCACTCAATGAATTGAGTGGATTTTTCATCTTCAGTTGGAGCAAGAGATGAGTCGACCGAGGTGACTGCAAGGGGTAGTGCAATGTCTTTGGGACCCAATAGTTGGAATCCCAACCCCACTTGAAAGGGGTTGTGTCTAGTTGAGCTATGCAGGGCTCGGTTGTAGCTATGCTAGACATAGGAAATAATCTCATCCCGTGTGAGAGGGTGCTTGGAATTATACATGCATAGGATATGCACGATCATTTGATTTTTTACCTCGGTTTGGCCATCTTTCTAGGGGTGGAAGGTCATGGATTTGTTGATCTTGGTGTCCAGCAGTGAACAAAGGCTTGACCAGAATGTGATGAGAAATTGACTGTACTGATATGATACAATGGCCTCTGTTGTGATGCTCTTCTTGCAGGCGACCAAAATCACCATCTTAGAAAAGTGATCAATAACCACAAAAACATAATCGTTTCCCCTCTTGGTGGACGGGAGGCCTGACATGTAGTCCATGGAGATGGATTCCCATGGTCTGTCAGGAGTAGGAAAAGGGGTGTATAGGCCCTGTTTCTTAGTGGTCAGTTTGGCAATAATGCAGGCAATGCAAGAACTGATATACTTGTTGACCTCTTGTCGAAGTTTCGGCTAGTAGAAATGTTTTTGTAGCATTGCCACTGTCTTTTTGACGTCCAAGTGTCCTACCACCCGATTGTAGTGGGTTTACCAGATCAACTTCACTTGCTCGCTTGATCGAACACAGATATGGCCCAAATGACACAACAACCCATCCTGAAGATGGAATTAGTGACAACTACATTTGCGCCCAAAATTTGGTAGGTGGTGGCGATGTCCAGGTCTGTCTCATAGATTTAGGGCCATTCAAAGGTCTCATGGTTTCAAGAGTCTAGCACTGTGGTGAGTGTCGCGACTGGTGGTCTACTGAGGAAATCGACGACGTGGTTGGTGCTTCCTGTTTTATACTTGATGTTGAGGTGGAATTGTTGCAAGTATGTGGACCACTTCTTATGGTGGTCATTCTGCAATTTTCCTTGTGTCTGCATGAACTACAGTGGCTTATGATCTATGTGGATGACTGTATCCTTCCCAAGAATGTAATGTCTCCATTGACGACAAGCTTGCACAATGGAGTACATTTCTTTGTCATAAGTAGGGTACTTATGAAAAACATATGATAGTGTCTCACTATAATAGGACATGGGGTGGCCGTTCTGAGTGAGAATGATGCCCATAACATAATCTGAAGCATTTGTCTCGATCTAAAAGGGTTGTTGCAAGTCCGGTAGTGAAAGTATTGGGGATGAGCACAAACTCTACTTAAAATAATCGAACGCTTGTTGTTGGGATCGTCCCCACACAAATTTTTATTTACCACCACCCCCTGTTACTTGGCTGATGGCCCATGCAATATGGGAGAATCCCAATACGAACCTATGCTAGATATTGGAAAGGCCCAAGAATATCCGAAGCTCAGTGAGTGTGGTTGGGGATGGCCAATCATGGATGACTTGGATCTTAGCTAGATCCACATGTGCACCATGCTGATCAATGATGTAGTCTAGGTAATGGACCTTGTCCATGTTGAAGGAGAATATTTCCAAGTTGGCGTATAGATTGTGTTTCCGCAGGGTATGAAAAACCTGTTGAATATGATGTAAGTGTTTTTCCCAAGTTTTGTTGTAAATGAGAATTTCATCCAGATAAACCACTACACAAGTATTGGTGAATGGTCGTAGGATATCATCCATCATCCTCATGAAAGTGGCTGAATCATTTTTCAAGCCAAAGGGCATGACCAACTATTCGAAAAGAACTTTCTTGGACTTGAAGGTGATATTCCATACATCTAGACTTTAGATCAATCTTAATGAAGTATTTGTCCCCTGTGAGTTGATCAAGGAGGTTTTCGATTCGTTGAATCGGGTATCAATTTCTGACTGTGATTTTATTCAGGGAACAGTAATCAATGTTGAGTCACTAGGTTCCATCTTTCTTTTGTACCGACATGATTGGGATCCCACAAGGTGATGAGATGGGATGGATGTGCCAATTGTGGAGTATTTCTTGGATTTTTCGCTTGATATCCTCATTCTATAACATAGAGCGGCGATAAACTGGCCCATTGGGCAGCATTCCGTCAGGGGTTAGATCAATGGGGTGCTTGATCTAATCGTGCAAAGTTACTTTGCTAGCTGAGAGAATATATCTGAATATGATTCCATGACCTTATCCACTTGCTTCTCCTGTATGGAGAGGTAGGCCGCGAAGACCTTGGATGTGGCTGCAATCTTTCACTCATTCTGAGAGTGAATCATGAAGAAGACAAACTTCCCCATTCGAGAGATGACTTTCCTGCATTGCTTGGTAGAGATCAAGAAAATAACACTAGGTGGGACTGCCTCTGGTATCCTGTACAATTTCTTTTTCA
The DNA here is from genome assembly GCA_010110895.2 of Picea sitchensis. Taxonomy (NCBI): domain Eukaryota; kingdom Viridiplantae; phylum Streptophyta; class Pinopsida; order Pinales; family Pinaceae; genus Picea; species Picea sitchensis. The sequence continues at coordinate 62,999 of SNQJ01S0003999.1, read as the reverse complement.
AAGTAATAATAACACTGTAAGGCCTAGACTCATATACAACACGACGTTTCCATAAATATGGCTGGCCCAAAAGAAAATTAAAAACTTAGAGAGGAGAAACATCACACAATACCTCGTCTTTGAAGGGCTTGATGCCATATGACAAGCGACATTGCTGGATGATGTGGATGTCGCTTCCTTGGAGGAGCCAGTCGATGGTGTAGGGTTGCAAGTGCAGTGTTGTATGAAGGATGAGTCACTTGACAATCTTTGCTGAGATGATATTCTTCTGGATACCACTATCAATGATGAAGTGCATCTGGGTACCCTTCACCCACATCTGTGAATGAAAAATGTGCTCGCCTTCCTCTAGCTTGTCTAGTTCACCGAGATGGAGCTTGGTGGTAGAAATGATAACACTGGGTTCTACATCAATGATCTGTCTCCCCCCTTCTATTTCTGACTCAGAGTTGGAACCTACATCTGATTCATAGACTTTCACCTCATCCACCAATGACTTCTTTGAGCGACAATCAACAATGTTATGCTAGGGGCTCTTATGGAATTCACACCACTTCCTGATATCTTTCTTTGTCTTTCCGGTTTCCTTATTTTCTTACGGCCTGGACTAGTTGTATTGAGGCAGTCCATATTTTCTCTATCCTTTTTTCTACAGGTTGGGGCCACCCTTTCTTGTATTTTAGTGTGAAAGGTTTCTAGGCCCAAATTGCTGTGTCTTTTGTTTGAGTTTAGGCTTGATTTTGACGACATATCGATATTCCGCGCCCAAGGATGATATGTCCAGAAACTCCATTTAATCTTGGATGTATCTATGCAAATTGTCGTGATACTTGAGCACTAGATGCACTCATAATCTTTGATACCCAGCTTGGTGCAAAATATATGGAAGATATTTGTGAACTCGGGCACCACTTGGTCTCTTTCTCGCTGTAGTGTGCTCCATTTTGTATACAGGTCATCATAACTTCCAACAGGGTAGTATTGTTCCTTAATAATATCCCTGAAGGACTCCCAAGTGACTAATACTATAAATAATGAGGGTTCCTCTGTTTCCTTCTTCTCACAAAAAGTTTCCCATCTATCTTTGACATCGGGAATGACTTTGAGGAGCAGAAAACTAATATTTTCTCTATTCGAGAAGTTATGAACAAAGAAATACCCTTCTAGCAGATTAAACCATTTGTCTACAACATCTATGTCTACCTAACCTTCAAATATAGGAATATCGAATTTGATTTATACCTTGAAGGGGGCAACATCTCCGTTTGAGGAAGATGTGTCGCTTGTTGGTATCTGCTGAAGGATTTACACAAAACTATCCATCATCTCATTCATTTTTTGTGTGAGGTATTCCTCAAGAAACATTTTGAAGGGATATCCTATCCCATCATCTTTCTTTTCTCCTGCCATGACAAGTCGCTTGGGTGTGCAAGATATTTTTTCCTCAAGAGAAACAAGCTCGAGACCCAATTCTTTGTACCCTGGCCTCATTAGGTACATGCATTAATAACGATAAGGAGAAGGCTTCTATGACACCACTGATCTATATTTTATGAGAAGAATGAAATGAATAAAAATTATTATCAAAATATGCTTAGCAAAAAATAACAGATATACAGTAAAATTGGTTTCTATTCAATAAGGAAATAAGCTGAAACTGTAAAATGCAGCGGAAAACAAGCTTGCTAGAATGGTGGCAGCTTATCTCTGAGAAGAGATGTGATGGATGTGATCATTCACTAGAATATGATTACAATGAGGCTCTCAAGGCCTTTTTACAATAAGCAGGAATGTCAAAAACCCTATACATCCAAAAACCTAACCCTAGGAGATGAAGCTCCAAAATTCATTTGGGCCCCGTTTGGGTAAATTAGTACATCAACTTCCTGGGGTTGTAACTTTTGCATACGATATTCATTTTAGGCACACAATATCCCATTGGAAAGGTCTATCTGAGGAATAAACATGTTTCATGTGGAGAGCCTTGCATATGTTGACTGTGGCGAGCCCTAAAAACGATGTTTAGGGCCTCAAAATGGCCCCAGAAGTCAAGGACCCAAAAACTAGGAAAAACTGTCGAACTGGAAAACTACCAAAATGAGCCAGTTGGAATAGGTGGGAGGCCACCGACATCCATATGTTTCATCATTCCACATTGGGGGAAAGCTAACACGTTTTGGATTTACCTCTTTCAAAAGTGAAAGTGTGTCTCAAACAACATCATTCCACTCTGGGGGAAAGCTAGCACATGCTAGCTTTCCCTTTTTCACAAGCATAAATGTATATTGAACAACATAATTCCATCGCGGGGGAAATCTAGTGTGTGTTATATTTCCATAGTCCATAAGCATAAGCGCATCTTGAACAACATCATTCCATTGTGGGGGAAAGGAAGTGCATGCTATCTTTTTGTCTTGCACAAGCACATGCACATCTTGAACAATATCATTCCACCATGGGAGAAAGATACTACATACTAGCTTTCCCTCTCACACAAGAACAAGAATACATCGAACAACATCATTCCACCATGGGGGAAAGCTACCACATGTTATCTTTCCCTCTTGCAAAATCATAAGTGCATCTCGAACAAGATCATTCTACCATGAGGGAAAGCTAACATGTGTCATCTTTCCCTCTTGCATAAGCACAAGAACAATTCAAACAATGTCATTCCAACATCGGGGAAGACAAAAATTGCTATATTTCCCTCTTGCACAAGCATATATGCATCTCAAACATCATTCCACCGTGGGGGAATTTTAGCGAATGCTATATTTCCCTCTTGCATAAGCACAAACAAATCTCAAAAAATGTCATTCGGTCGTGGGGAATAGATAACGCATGCTAGCTTTTCCTCTTGCACAAGAAAAAGTACATCTCAAACAACATCATTGCATCATGGAGGAATTCTAACACATGATAACTTTCCCTTTTGCACAAGCATAAATTCATCTTGAACAACATCATTACATCGCGGTGGAAAGCTAGTGCATTATAGATTTCCCTCTTGCACAAGCACCAATGCATCTTGAACAACATTATTCCATCATAGTGGAAAGATAACATGTCCTGACTTTCCCTCTTTCACAAGTACAAGTACATCGTGAACAACATCATTCTGCTTGGGGGAATTCTAGTGTCTCCTATATTTCCCTCCTTCACAAGTACAATTTCATCTCAAACAACATTCCACCATGGGGGAAAGCTAGCACATGCTAACTTTCCGTCTTACACAAGAACAAGTTCTTTTTGAGAAACATCATTCCACCATGGGGGAAAGCTAGTACATGTTAGCTTTCCGTGTTGCATAAGCACAAGTACATCTCAAAAAATATCATTCAACTATGGGGTAAAGCTAGTGCGTGCTAGCTTTCCCTCTTTCATAAGCACAAGTGCATCTCGAAAAATATCATTCCATAATGGGGGAAAGCTAGCGCCTTCTAGCTTTACCTCTTGCAAAAGAACAAGTGTAACATACCCACGGTGGGGACTCAAATTTTCGCTCTTCTTAGGAGACTCAATACCCTCATTTGGGGTCTCTATTCCATTCTTCTCTTCCAAATCTTTCTAGCCACGATCTCCATGCTCCAAAAAGAGCTCAGAGCTGGCATATATCCTCTCCCAAGTTCTTCAGATTCTTTCATCCCTCTATACTTGCATATGACCATGGGCTATGACCATATGACAAGACAACAGGTGCCAAGATGACCACCACACGAATCCTAAGAGTGGAAAACCTCTAAAGTTCACAATACGATGTTTCATGTCCTCAGGGATTTTGATGGTCCTGATTTACTTTGGGACTTTGGCATTTAGGAGGTTCAAACATTCCTACACCTTTTTCCTCCGAAGTGCTCTATACCTGAAGTTATAGATCAAGTTCCACTCGTCCCTTATGATCGACGATTATGATATACTTCGGGACTTTGGTGTTTAGGAGTTCTGAGCACTCCAACGCTTTATCTTCCGAAGTATTCCATACCCAAAGTTCCAGATCAGATGCCACACGTCCATATAAATCAACGGATTGGATCCACTTCGGGCGTCCCTCTACTCCGTGTTTCTTTCTCCCCACTTCCAATGTACGCGATCTTCTGACGTGTGTCTCTCACATATCAACTCTTGCATATCAACAAATATAAATTACTTTGGCTCTTCAGGATTGGTGAGTTTCAACCTCTCCCCACTCGCTTTCTTCGGGAGTGATTTCACCTAAATTCGATGATCTGTCGACGTGTGTCTCTCTCAAACCGACGGTCATGATTTACTTTGGGTGTTCTCAACTCATGTCACCCCACTTTCCTCCGAAGTGGATATCTCCCAAAATGGTATATCTATTAACACCTGTCCTCAGCTGATGCACGACTTAGATGAACTCTGGCTCTCTGACCTTTGGGAGTTCTTATTGAACAAATCCCATTTTCACCCGGAGTGATTTCACCCGAATTTCAGGATCTGGAAACACCTGTCCCCATGGCTTGGATGACTCAAATTTTCTTCGACTCTTTGGCTCGTAACTTTCATTCAAGGGTCCTTTAGATCCTAGTGTGTGCCACTTCGAGAGGGACACTTGGAAACCTCGTCACTCAACACATGGGCTCCCACAGGATCGTGACATTGATACTTGCATCCCCACGATCGAACGGTCGTGAGGGATCCTGAAGGATCCTTAGATCCATGGTCCACATCAACTTTGGGACTTAAGGACTTTGGGGTTTTGGTGCTACCAAACCTCTTTCCTCCCGAAGTGTGCAACACTAGAATGACTATATCGTAGATCCGACGGTCGGGATAGTTCTTGGGCATCCTCAGATCTATAACCTATATTAACTTTGGGACTTTGGGGGGTTTCACCTCCTGTGCATCAAATGTGCTAGATTCATCGGTCCCACAAAGTCCAAAGGGTGATAAGGGTTAGCACCCACATTCTTTCTCTAGATTCGAAGATCATGAAGAACTTCGGTTTCTCCCGAACTAATCTCATCCATTCATCTTGAAAATGAAAGGATCTCTCCTTTCGGGAATTAAATCTTGCTATCCTACCTGAGATTTACCAGCTCCTTAAGTACCTAGGTAATTTGCACTAATTCTCGTGAACTTAATGCTTACATAAATCCTCTGCGCAACTCTTTCACTCATATATCAACTCTAGAACTAAAGGGGTTCTAGATCCCTGAACGTCTCGCAGAGGTTCTGTGCACACATGCACTACCTCTCTTGAGCTTTGATAGATCCCTTCCTTCGGAACGGTTGGGAGCGTCGGTAAGGACACATGAGGATATACCCAAAGTCAAGGAATTCACACTTCATTTATTTTAACTGGAGCCACCATAGGGATCAGGAATTTGCATGTACAAGCCAGATAATTTCTTATTTTCTTAAATACACAATTAGGAAGAATTGAAGGAATACAGTATAATCATTAAGAAAACATATCCATTCCTGCAAAATTCATAGGATATCCAACTTTAATTCACAACTACCACTTAAATACACAAGATATTCAATTACTTATCTATTACATGTGGTATCCAACTAACTGACTGTGGGTGTTCATCCGTCCACCCAACCATAGGCTCAGAGGAATTCATTCTTAATGCTCTGGCCACCCCCATGCCAAGCCATTATATCACCAGGGAATTTATGCCAATTTCCATTGATCCTTTCTTTTTCACACCTTCTATGAGGTTTCTTATATGCTTCCTTAGCATCAATCTCACAGACTTCTGCTAAGGTCTCATTCTCTGCATACTCTCAGATATATCTCTCTCTGTCATGGCCTCGACGAGGTTTATCCGATGATTTCTCCACATCAAGCTCGTGGCCTTCTGCTCATTCTCTGCTGGAATGTTTTTCACATTCTCCACTCTCCTCTTTACATTCCCTCGTGTCACTTGCACTCACATACCTCCTATCCCATTCCTTATGTCAGAATGAAACTCAAGTCATCTTGGTCTGCTAGACCCAATGGTACTTCAGGCTGACATTCTACAGCTAGACCATGCTTCCATTCATGGGGGTGGTTGATAATTCAATCACTGGTCCTTTCTTCATTAACTGATTTCTCTTAGGATCTGAAGGAGTTTTATTATCCTCATCAAAGGGAAATTTGGGGTTATTTGATATAATGAACCCTCTCTTATAGTTTTCACATTCTTTCCTCTAGTGATATCATGGCTAGTACTTTCAAGGCTTCACCCCCACAGTCAATTACTGGTAACTCAAACAATAATACATTTACACTGTTCCCATGACACACCATGGTAACCCTAATTAATGGTTAATTATAGTTGGGGAAAATAGGGGTGTTACAATCCCCCCCCCTTAAAAGGAACACCATCCTCGATGTTCTTTCTCAGTAACACCTGTCATGATTTTCTCATTCACCCACTTCAGAAGTCTTGACCTTCTTTCTAGGTCAGGTCCTTTTGCAGACCCTTAATATTTGTCACCTTCTTTCAATAATTCTTGGACAACAAGCACCTTAATCATAGTCTCATGCAAAAACATTTTACCGTTGCATAACAATTTATAGAAAAATTTAATAATCTAGCAAAATATTTATCTGCACAGTTTATGGATTTGTATCCACATGGTTGTCTTTTTATCCATGCTCAATGTTTTTCCTTGACATAACCATTATGTGCATGATCCCAATAGTTTAAAATAACTATCAGAGTCTCCTCTTCCTTGCGGTCACTCGCCCTCTAGGCCCAGTCTCAACCATCCCCTTCTCTGCTATATAGTTCCTCGGGTGATCAATCTTGCCTTGCCAAGGTTTTCTCGCACAGGAAGAACTATCCATCATGTGCATGATCCTAATTAATAGTTAACAAGAACTATCAGAGTCTCCTCTTCCTTGTGGTCACTCACCCTCCAGGCCCAAGGTTAGGCATCCCCTTCTGTTGTATACAGTTCCTTGGGTGATCCATCTTTCCTTGCCAAGGTTTTCTCGCACAGGAAGAATTCCAGAGACTTTATTGAGGCTTATAGTCAAGGCGTCCCTCATACTTTCTCTGCCAAGGCGTCCCTTCGGTTTGTTTTACCTCAACGCAACATATTCTAGGCGATCATGTCTTACCACGGGGTTCTCATGGCTCAACAATAGCCATTTTTAATGCTTTTATAGCTTGACAGCCTTCATCTGTCCTTTCTGGATAGATCTTTTCTTCTCACCCGTATCACAGGCATACATAAATTCATGATACATCATCATAAATTTTAAATTTCAAAATTTTATTGCAAATCTGTCACCTACAAATTTCCAATTCCACATTTTGTTTCTCCAGATTTCTTCCACATAAGGAACAAATTCGCAAGAATGGGACTTTCCTCCCCATAGCAGTTTAGCTCAACAGGCAATTGGTATTCCTTATGGGCTTACAATACTGCCATATCCAATACTCTTTCTTCCTACAATTTAGTCCTCAGCTAAACAAATTGTTAGTTTTCATGCACATTGTCTTTTCAAAATCATGCATACTAACAATCCAAGTCACTTTCATCTATTCAACGATACAAAGAAAAATGATACATCATCCCTTACCTATGCATCATTTCAGCCTACCAAAATTTTCAAGATGTAATTCAAATATCAATCGACTTTAATGAATGTGCCAACATTCGTGGCCACATTCATACCCAATGCACCCTTGCATTGATTGCAAGTTTTCCAAACTTTATGACAACTATTTTTCCATGGTGCGTTGGATCTTAGCCAATCTCTTCACCACATCAGTTATTCATTCTTGTTCATTATTTTAGCCAGATTGTGCTTCCTGCTACAGGTTGGTCATGAACCCAGATCGACACATATGAAACTATAAGCTTCTCTTGAGTGCACCCAAGCATTCTTTCCTCGTTAGTAACCAAGGTTCCCACACTCATGCCCACCCAATTTTTTTTTCCTTTGACATCCATACAATGTAAGTAAAATTTTCGGAAGTTCCTCCTTCCTCAATGGAAGGTCCATTGTCTTCCCTTCATGCAAACATGAAATTCCTTGAAGTAATTACATGCAATGTGCTAGCTATGAGCACCTTTATTGCCATAGAACTAGTCCTCACGACCACAGTCTAAGGCATAGTGTTAAAATATATCTTCCTTGACTGGCCCGAAGGAACTCCGTTTTCTCTCCATGCGTATGATAGATGTGACCTCAGCTTTATTCTTTTCAGGCATTATCCCTTCATCTCCCATGTCCAGGTGCTATGATCCTGGTTAAACTCCTTGTCTACAAATTGACTATGTAGGTCTATTTTCCCTAGATCCAATGGTTGCAAGGGATTGCGTAACCTTAACTAGCACACGATTTAATTCTCCTTCCAACCTATGCAATGAATACGGGCCATCCAATCTATGATCAGATCCCAAACTCAAAACAACACTATATTGAATTTAAATTATGGGTATAGGTCTCGACGTTAACCCGTGTGCATATGCAATCTCTACAATGATCATGGGTCGTCAATCATAGCCCTCGATCGATTTTAACCACATGATTTCCAGATAACAATAATGCCAACACAGAAGTGTTTGACCAAGAATTTATATTGAGAACAGAGCTTCGATGTGCTAAATTCAACCCCAAAACCCAATCACACTTTTGGGTTCCTTGTAGGTTTTCCCACCAATCATTCAAAAATCGATGGTTCCTAGTGATTGCAGAATCCCAATATGCTCCCTCTTTATCGGGGATTCTAATCTTCACAATATGAATAGTKCCTGACCAACTCTTTTAATCATAGTCATTGATTCTCYGCCCCAACGAKATCAACAATGTTGGTTGATTGTGGGTCGTGAACTATCACATCYGTTAATTCCACCTTCACAACACRTACAATTGAACAGTGAAGTCAACTTCTTTATTTGGGAACATTAGCAACATACAATGCCAATTTACAAAACATATATCAACAATAAATTATTTGATTCCTCTCTTCAATAGGGATTTTTTATGCCTCTTAGGAATGCGGTAAGATAGGTTGTTACCCCTTAAATTCCTCCAGAAATATTTTCATACAACTCGTGTATAATCCCAAGCAGGCCAAGTGTTGTAACCATGCTATGATAAAAATTTGTAACACACCCATGGCGGGGACTCAAATTTTCACTCTTAGGAGAATCAATACCCTCATTTGAGGTCTCTATTCCAACATTCTCTTCCAAAGATTTCCAGCCATGATCTCCATGCTCTGAAATGAGCTGAGAGATGGCATATATCCTCTCCCAAGTTCTTCGGATTATTTCATCCCCCCATACTTTCATATGAACGTGGGCTATGACCAAACGCCACGATAACAGGCACCAAGACGACCACCACGCAAATCCTCCGGAGTGGAAAACCTCTGAAGTTCAAAATCCAACGCCACATTTCCTCAGGGATTTTGACAACCCTGATTTACTTCGGGACTTTGACGTTCGGGAGTTTCAAACATTCCTACACCTTTTTCCTCCAAAGTACTCTGTACCCGGAGTTACATATCAAGCACCATGCATCCCTTGTGATCGATGATTATGATATTCTTCGAGACTTCGACGTTTGGGAGTTCCGAGTACTCCAACTCTTTTTCCTCCTAAGTACTCCATACTTGAAGTTCCAGATCAGGTGCCACACATCCATCTAAATCAATGGCCTTGATCCACTTTGGGTGTCCCTCAACTCCACATTGCTTTATCCCCTCTTATGAAGTACGTGATCTGTTGACGCATGTCTCCATCAGATCGATGGCTATAAATTACTTTGGCTCTTCGAGCTTCGAAAGTTTAAATCTCTCCCCACTCACTTTCTCCTGGAGTGATTTCACCCGAAGTCAATGATCTGTCGATGTGTGTCTCTCTCAAATAGATGGTCATGATTTAATTCGGGAGTTCTCAACTTGCGTGACCCCACTTTCCTCTGAAGTGGCTATCTCCCGAAATGGAATATATGCTGACACCTATCCTCAGCTGATGGATGAATTAGATGAAATTGGGCTCTCTATCCTTTAGGATTTATTGTTCAACACATCCCCTTTTATCCCAGAGTGATTTCACCCGAATTGCAGGATCTGACAACACCTGTCCCTTTGGCTTGGATGACTCAGATCTGCTTCGGCTCTTCGGCTCGTAACTTCCGTTCAAGGGTCCTTTGGATCCCAGTGTGTGCCACTCTGAGAGGGACATCTGGAAACCCCGTCACTTGATGCATGGGATCCCACAGTATCTCGACGTTGATACTCACGTCCCCACGATTAAATTGTCGTGAGCAATCCTGAAGGATCCTTACATCCACGATCCACATCAACATCGAGACTTCAAGACTTCAGGGGTTTTGGTGCTACCAAACCTCTTTCCTCCTAAAGTGGTTAATGTCGGACTGACTATATCATAGATATGACGATAGGGATAGTTCCCAGGAATCCTCATATCTACGACCCAGATTAACTTCGGGACTTCGGGGGTTTCACCTCCTATGAAATGAAATTTGAATGTGTTCGATTCATCGGACCTGTGAATTCCAAAGGGTGCTAAGGGTTAACACCCACATTCTTTCTCCATATTCAATGATTGTGAATAAATTTGGCTTCTCCCGAACTAATCTCATTCATTCGTCTTCCAAAAGAAAGGATCTCTCATTTTGGGACTTAAATCTCACTATCCTACCTGAGCTTTACCAGCTCCTTAAGTACCTAGGTAATTTGTGCTAATTCTCATGAACTTAACGCTTACAGAAATCCTTCACACACCTTTTGTGCTCATCTATAAAATATATAACTAAATGGGTTCTCAATCCCTACACGCCTCGCAGAGGTTCTGTGCACACATGAACTACCTCTCCTAAGCTTTGACCAATCCCTTCCTTCAGAACGATTGGAAGTGTTGGCATGCACACGTGAGGCTATACCCAAAGTCAACGAATTCACACTTCATTTATTTTAATTGGACCCACCACAGGGCTCAGGCATTTACGTGTACATGCCAGAGAATTTTTTATTTTCTTAAATACACAATTAGGAAGAATTGAAGGAATATAGTATAATCATTAAGAAAACATATCCATCCCTGCAACATTCATAGGATATCCAACTTTAATTCATAGTTACCACTTAAATACAAAATATATGCGATTACTTATCTATTACAGGTGGTATCCAACTAACTAACTATGGGTGTTTGTTCTTCCACCCAACCATAGGCTCAGAAGCATTCATTCTTAGTGCCCTGGCCACCCCCATGCCAAGCCATGATATCACTAGGGAATTTATGCCAATTCTCATCAATCCTTTATTTTTCGCATCTTCTGCGAGGTTTAACAAATGCTTCCTTAGCATCAAGATTGCGACCTTCTGCTCAGGTCCCATTCTCTGCATACTCTTAGAGATATCTCTCTCTGTCATGACCTCGATGAGGTTTATCATATGATTTCTCCACATCAATCTTGTGGTCTTTCACTCGTTCTTTGTTGGAATGTTTTTCTCATTCTCCACTCTCCTCTTTACATTCCCTTGCATTCCTTGCATGCACATCCCTCCTATCTTGTTCCTTCTATCAGAAGGAAACTCAGGTCAGCCTAGTCTGCTATACCCAGTGGTACTTCGAGATGACATTTTACAGCTAGACCACACTTCCATTCATGGGGGTGGTTGATAATTCAATCACTGGTCCTTTCTTCATTAACTGATTTTTCTCCTTGGGATCTGAAGGAGGTTTATTATCCTCATCAAAGAGAAATTTGTGGTTATTTGATATAATGAAACCTCTCTTATAGCTTTCACATTATTTCCTCTAGTGATATCATGGACAATACTTTCAAGGATTCACCCCCACATTCAGTTATTGGTAACTCAAACAATAATACATTTACACTGTTCCCATGCCACAACATGGTAACCCTAATTAATGATTAATTACAAGTTGTGGAAAATAGGGGTGTTACAACAAGCACATCTCAAACATCATTCCACCATGGGGGAAATCTAGTGTGTGTCATATTTCCCTCTTGCTAAAGCCTAAGCTCATATCAAACAACATCATTCCAACGTGCTAGCTTTCCCTCTCACACAATCACAATCGCATCTCGAACAACATTATTCCACCATCGGCGAAAGCTAGCACATGCTAGATTTCCCTCTTACAAAAGTACAATTTCATGTAGAACGACATCATTCCATTATGGGGGAAAGATAACATGTGTTATATTTCCCTCTTGTATAAGTACAAGAGCATCTCGAACAACATCAATCCATCATGGAGGAAATCTAACATGAGTTATATTTCTATCTTGCACAAGCACAAACACATCTTGAACATCATCCCATCGTGGAGGCAAGCTAGTGCATGCTAACTTTCCGTCTTGCACAAGCACATGTGCTTCTCGAAAAATATCATTCCACAGTGTGCTATATTTTCCTCTTGTACAATCACAAGTACATGTCAAACAACATCATTTCACTGTGGTGGAAATATAGAGCATGATAGCTTTCCCTCTTTTACAAGTACAATCCCATCTCGAAAAATGTCATTCCACCCATGAGAAAGCTAGCTTTCTCTCTTGCACAAGCACAAGTGCATCTTGAACAACATCATTCCCCCGGGGGGAAATCTAGCATGTGTAATATTTCTATATTGCACAAGAACAAGAACATCTCGAATAACATCATTCCACCATGGGGAAAAGAAAACACATGATAGGTTTGACTCTTGTATAAACACAAGCTCATCTCGAACAACAACATTATACCATGGGAGAAAGGTAGTGCATGTTATATTTTCTTCATGAAAAAGTAAAAGAACATATCGAACAACATAATTCTACCATGGGGGGAAATCTAGTGCCTTCCATCTTGCACAAGCACAAGTGCATCTCAAATAACATCATTCCATTGTGAGGGAAAGCTAGTGCATGCAAGATTTCCATCTTGCACCAGAACAAGCACATCTCGAGCAACATAATTCCATCATGGTAGAAATATAGTGTGTTCTATATTCCCATATTTCAGAAGCACAAGTGCATCTCAAACAACATCATTTCACTATGGGAGAAAGCTAGCACATGCTATCATTCCCTCTTACAAAAGCACAAGATAATTTGGAAAAACAACATGCCACCCCGGGGGAAGCCTAACACGTGCTAGCGTTCCCTCTTGCATAAGAACAAGTGCATATGAAACAACATCATTCGAACATGGGGGAAAGATAGCATGTGCTATATTTCCCTCTTCCACAAGCACATGCACATCTCAAAAAAAATCGTTCCATTGCAAAGGAAATCTAGTGCATGGTAGCTTTCCCTCTTGCACAACCACAAATGCATCTTGAACAACATTATTCGATCATGGCTGAAATATAGCATGCCCTAGATTTCCCTCTTGTACATGCACAAGCAGAAGTTCATCTCGAACAACAACATTTGATCATGGGGGAAAGCTATCATGTGCTAGATTTCCCTCATTTACAAGGACAAGTTGATCTAGAACAACATCATTCCATTGTGGGAAAAATCTAGTGCGTGCTATATTTCCATTTTTCACTAGGAAAATCACTTATCGAACAACATCATTCCACTATGGTAGAAACCTAGCACATGCTATCTTTCCATATTGCAATAGCACAAGTACATATCGAACAACATCATTCCATTGTGGGGTAAAGCTAGTGCATGCTAACTTTCCCTCTTGCACAATCACAAGTGTTGGCACAGGGGAAGACCTGGGGTTCAATGCTTCAACAACGCACCAACAAAATCCTAACTACCGACCCTTTCGGCAACACCTGCAAAGTAGATGAAGTATCACCCGAGGTAGAGGCAAGGGGGGTTGTAGGACTCAAGTGTCTACAACCTAGCTAGGACACCGATCTATAATCACAATACTTAACAGAGCACTTAGAAATTAATGTTCATTAGTCATTGACCCTTATTCACATCGCAGATTCAAACCCTAATTACGGAACAACGCAGTATTCAACAAGATCTAATCATATCTAACCATTTAGCACATAACATCAAACAGATCTAGCATTCATTCATGTTATTAAGCACTAAGCTACTACATCAAATGCATCTAACACACATTAAGATTCATCACTAAGCATAAATCACATCAATAACACAAAGCAATCACAACACATGATATAAGTGGTTCACCCCCAGCATGGGGCTATGTCCACCAACTCTTCGTCCTCTTTATTATCTTATTTCAGTCTTCTTACAAGAACAGAGCCATAAAACCAACTCCGCATAGGACATGAGATCTGCGTACACTTCTCCAGATCCTCCTTCCTTGAGTTTGGCACAGCATAGAGCCTTATTATAATCATGTGCACTTAAATATGCAAGTTCTCAACACATAGTATGAATGAAGCCTTCACAACTAATCACACTTAGAAACCTTTACATATCTTGCACAAAGACAACTTAGATTCGATGCCTCTTACAATGCATAGCTACTTATTTATACATTTACAAATGGGGCCTAATCATGGGTAAACCCATGGGCTGACATCCCATACCTGTTACATAAGCCCTAGACCCAAAAAGACCGCAAAAAGGGGGCGTGGTCCTGCGATCTCTGCTTCGCCTGGGCGCTCCGTCTTCGACCCGCCTGTCGAAGTCCCAAAAATGGTCAAACACGACCAAGGTTCTCCAAAACTTGGTCGAGGGCCAACATTCCCCCAATACTCACCTGTGACTCATCCCGAGTTACTCAGATTTGGACAACTCTGCTTCGAAGGCCTTGAGCCTGTCTAGATCTGCCTCAACTTGGTGCTTCTCCAGGGCCTCCTGCTCGACGAACTCCTGACTAAATTTATCAGTGATAGGTCCTTCTAAGCATTGTTCCATTGTGGTGACCACCTGTTCCAGCTGTGCACCTTGTCCCTTGATCTCCTAAAAAATTATGCAAGATTCTTCCTGTACCAGTTGAAGTCTGTGGGTTACTTCCATGACTTTACTCTGGATGGCATGGAGCTGCTACATAACTGTATGTTGTTATTGTGGCCTTTTCATTTTCTCTACCACTAAAATTAGCTTAAATTATACTTATATTGTCACTACTTTTTTCTTTGCTTCTTGGAGATGTGACTCCAATGTCCTTAGTTCTGGGTCCTCTGCAAGGAGCTCCTAGGTCTGTGCACTTCGATTGTTGAGTTTCTTGCATTCTAAGGCCAATGTCTTGATTCTTCTGACTGCACTCTGGGTCATTTCTTCCCTTTGATCTTGCACTTCATGTGGAGTGCTTGACACTACCTGCAATTCCAGTTCTGCTACTCTTGCTTGGAGTTATTGAATGGCTTCAACGAGCTTACCCATTTGGATCTCTACTGTTTCCTCTTCCATTTGTGCCAGGACCGACATAGATTGAAGTTCTATAGTGATTGCTTCTTTAACTCCAATCTTCTCTCCGAGAAATTGTTCTTTTTCTTTCTGGAGATGCTCTCTGTCCTTTGCAAACTTTGCTTCGAGGTCATCTTTCTCTTGTTGCACAACTAGATGTTTCTCTAGGGCTTCGTCCTTTTCTTGCTTCAATGCCTCTGTGGCCTGTTATTTTTCTTCCTGGACCCGACGAAGGAGAGCCTTTGTTGCATATGCTATTCTACGTAGTTGGGAAGGATCATCTCCTACTTCTATGCCTCTGGATGACAATGGCGTAGTAGACATTGCGCGAAAGAAATTAGTTCTCTATGGGCTCGGATAATCACAATTCTCAAAAGTGTCCTCGGTGCAACATTCGATAGGTTAAATATACAACATCGTAATGGAATCCTCCAATGGGAAGGAATGCCTCAATCAATAGAATTCCATCTATTATGGCGCGATCCCAACGGTTCAATGGTGATCTTTCTGGAAATAAATGTGTTTCTAGCCATTCTGGAGCGTCGTTCTAATGGTTAGGATGCCTCCAACGGTCATATTTCTTCTCCATGGTGAAGTGACAGTCTGTATTGTTCTTCTATTCCAACGAAGTTCAATTTATGCAAGACTTCTTTCCGCGAAGTCCTCTCTAGAACCTCCTACAATTTTTCTAGATTTTCTTTCTTCTTACTAATCTTTCTTTCTTTCTTTCTGGTGATCTACGTCTCTGGATTCCTCTTTCTATTCTTATTATTATCTTTTCTTAGCATAGTAGCTTTGCACTGTTGGGGGTCTTTCACAGGGTTTGAGGGTAATTCTTCTTCTCTTATTGTTTCTGGAGTAGGTGCTCTTCTCTTCTACATGGATAAGTTCTTTAATCCTTCTTTCTTTCTTTCAACTGTGATAGCTAGGTCTCTAGCCCTCAGTTTCTTTGACTTGTCCTCTTGTTATTCTATTAAGCGCACTATTCTCCTAGCCATGAAATCCATTAATTCTTGTTTTTTTTGTTCTATAGCTTCCTCTTCTTCTTTCCTTTGGATTTGGTCTCTCTCAATCCAAGTCTTTCCTAACAAAAGTGAAAAAGGAGCATTGTTCTCAACAAACTTAATGACCTCGAATTCTTTGTCTATTGATGTTCAATGAGCACTGATAGGCACATGAGTAAGCATTCCACATAGGGTTATCAACTTTCCTTTAAACAATATTATTCCTCGAAATGAAGGAATCATAGAAGGCTTTCCCAAAATTTCCCAAGTACTTTCTGGCATAATGTTCTCCTATGTTTCTGCATCCAATACACAGTCTATGTCGAAGTCTCCTATTCTTGTTTCTATGCACTACTTCTCTTTTAAGATCTTTGTTAAAATGATGCCTCTGTGATCACTCTGTGTTTCTTTCATTTGCAATAATATAGCTTCTGATTCTTTCTGGTTCTCTAGTATATTCTTAGTCTCTTGACCTTCCTCATCATTTTCTTGTTTCATGTTCATCTTCTCAACTTTAGCAATCATTCTAGGGAAATCCAAAACTTCATGTCCAGTATCTTTACAACAAAGGAAAATAGGACCTCTACCAGGGAATTCCTTAGAAAGATGTCTCGTTCTTCTGCAACTATAACAAAGAGTCAATCCTCTCTTTCTCTTAAATGATCCCCAACCTTTCCTGTACTACGCAACGAGATCACAGTGATGGACCTGCAAAAAATTCTTTCTAGGATCTTGCATTCACTTGTTAGTACAAAAATTATTTCTATGCATAGGAATAACATATCTTTCATTATTTCTATCAGGTCTATTCATATCACATCTTCTTTCTTCCAGCTATGCCCTATTTTTCAGACTAGGACAAAATCTATCAAACATACCTAGATCCATTCTTTCGACACAAAAATTTCCACTTATCTTGCCTTTATCGGAGCACAAAGATTTAAGATCTTACCTCTTTTCTTTAGATTGGGATCCCTTATTAGCGTAGAGCTTCACAAGTCGAGTAGAGTATTACACACTACAACAACAGATCTACGCAAAGATCTTTCTCTTTTCCTCAGTTCCCAACAATCATAGTTTCAGGTCTCGACAACAGAACCATTTGTTGGCACAGGGGAAGACCCAGTGCTCAAAACTTCAACAAAGCACCAACAAAACCCTAACTACCACCCCTTTCGGAAACACCTGCGAAGCAGATGAAGTCTCACCCGAGGTAGAGGCAAGGGGGTTGTAGGAATCAAGTGTCTACAACCTAGGTGTGACACAGATCTGTGATCACAATACTTAACATAGCACTTATCAATTAATGTTCATTAGTCTTTGACCCTTATTCACATCGTATATTCAAACCCTAATTACAGAACAACATAGTATTCAACAAGATATAAGAATATCTAACCATTTAGCACATAGCATCAAACAAATCTAGCATTCATTTATGTTATTAAGAACTAAGCTACTACATCAGATGCATCTAACATACATAAATATTCATCACTAAGCATAAATCACATCAATAACACAAAGCAATCACAACACAGGATATATGTGGTTCACCCCCAGCATGGGGCTACGTCCACCAACTCTTTGTCTTATTTATTATCTTCTTTCAATCTTCTTACATGCATGAAGCCAAAAAACCAACTCCACATAGGACAAGATATCTGCGCACACTTCACCAGATCCTCCTTCCCCAAGTTTGGCACAACATAGAGCCTTCTTACAATCACTTTCACTCAACTCTGCAAGTTCTCAACACATAGTATGCACGAACCCTTCACAACTAATCACACTTACCAATATTTACATATCTTGCACAAAGACAACTTAGATATGATGCCTCTTACAATTCCTAACTACTTATTTATACATTTACAAATGGGGCCTAAGCATGGGTAAACCCATGGGCCGACATCCCATACCCGTTACATAATCCCTAGACCCAAAAATCTTGCAAAAAGGGGGCGAGATCCCACGATCTCCGCTTCGCCTAGGTGCTCCATCTTCGACCCGCCTGTCAAAGTCCCAAAACTGGTCAAACATGACCAAGGTTCTCCAAAACTTGGTTGAGGGCCAACCATAAGCACAACTCAAAAAATATCATTCCATTGTGGGGAAAATATGGCTTGTGCTAGCTTTCCCTCTTGCACAAGAACAAACATCTCAAACAACATCATTCCAGTGTGTTATCTTTCCCTCTTGCACAAGCCCAAGCACATATCAAACAACATTATTCCACCGTGGGGGAAAGATAGTGTGTGATATATTTCCCTCTTACAAAATCACAAGTGCATCTCGAACACAATCACTACACTATGGGGGGAAGCTAGCATGTGCTAGTGTTCCCTCTTGCATGAGAACAATCACATCTTGAAAAAAATCAATCCACCATGGGGGAAATCTAGCATGTGCTAACTTTCCCTCTTGCACAAGAAAAACCACATCTCAAGCATCATTCCATCACGGGGGGGAGCTAGCAATTGATATCTTTCCATATTGCACAAGCAAAAGTGATTTTTGAAAAACATCATTCCACCATGTTCTATCTTTCCATCTTGCACATGCACAAGTACATCTTGAACAATATCATTCCATTGTGAGGGAAATATAGCATGTGCTAGATTTTCCTCTTGCACAAGTACATGCACATCCTGTAAAATTTCATTCCACCCATGGGAAAGCTATATTGTTCTATATTTCCCTCTTGCACAAGCACAAATGCATCTCAAGCAACATCATTCCACTAAGGGAGAAATCTATCATGTGCTAGCTTTCCATCTTTCACAAGAACACGTGAATCTCGAGCAACATCATTCCACCATGGGGGAAATCTAACACATGGCATCTTTCCCTCTTGTAGAAGCACAAGTGCATCTCGAACAAAAACATTCCATCGTGGGGAGAAGCTAGCATGTGTTATCTTTCCCTCTTACAAATGTGCAAGCCCATATCGAACAACATCATTCCGCCATTGGGGAAATCTAACATGTGAAAGATTTCCATTTTGCAAAAGAACAAGTGCATATCTAAAAAAATCATTCCATTTTGAGGGAAAGCTAGTCCAAGATAGTTTTCCATATTCATGCACAAGAACAAGCACATCTCGAATGACATCATTCCATAGTAGGAGAAATCTATCACATGCTAGATTTCCCTCTTTCAAAAGCACAATCACATCTCGAACAACATCATTGCATCATGGTAGAAAGCTAGCATGTTCTAGATTTCCCTCTTGCACAAGCACACGTGCATCTCAAGCAACATCATTCCACTATGGGGGAAATATAATGCATTCTATATTTCCCTCTTTCACAAGTATGAGTGCATCTCGAACAACATATTTCCATCGTGGGGGAAATCTATCATGTGCTATCTTTCCCTATTACACATGCGCAAGATAATCTCAAACAACATCATGCCATCATGTGGGAAAGTTAGTGCATTATAGATTTCTCTCTTGCAAAAGCACAAGTGCATCTCAAACAAAAACATCATTAGAATGTGGGGGAAAGATAGTTCATGCTAGCTTTCCCTCTTGCACAAGCACAAGCACATCTCGAACAACATCATTCCACTACAGAGGAAAAATAGTGCATGCTATATTTCCCTCTTGCACAAGCACAAAATCATCTTGAAGATCAGTCATCCATGGTGTAAATATAACACGTGCTAGTTTTCCCTATTGCAAAAGCACAAACACATCTTGAAAAGCATCAGTCCACCGTGGGGGAAAGATAACATGTGTTATATTTCCATCTTGCACAAGAAAAAGAACATCTCGAACAACATCATTCCACTTTGGGGGAAATCTAACATGTGCTATATTTTCATCTTTCACAACACGAGCACATCTCACACACCATGTCTTCTCTCCCTTCTACCACAAATTGATCTAATTGCTTCATGAATATTTATTCTTCGAGTTCATTGTGAAAAAATGTTATCTTCATGTCCAATTTCTCCACTTCCAAATCATAATAAATGGATAATACTGACAAAAACCTAATAGAGGCCACCTTTTCCACTAGAAATAAGGTCTCCTTATAATCAACACCCTCTAGTTGAGAGTGACCATTTTTTACCAGGTGAGCCTTATACTACTCCATAGTACCATCTTCATTATACTTGTTCATTAACACACTTTGCATCCAATCTCCTTCCTTCCTTTAGACAACTCCCAGACTACTAATTCTAGTTCTATCCCATGGCCTTCATTTCTTCCTCCATGGCTTGCTTCTAGTGAGGGGCCTCATCACCTCCTTCCTACTTTTCCTTTCAACCAAGGAAACATAGATCTTAAAAACTTTAAGCGCATCACTTTTGTTCCTCTTGAGTAAAACCATTACTTCCATAATAATTCATTAATGAGAGTGATAAAATAGTGAGATCCTCCAATGGAGACCAACTCCATAGGCCCAAAAATATCAGGATGCACAAACTGGAAAAACTCTTGATCTTTGTTGTTAATCAAGGAAAATTGAGCTCTCTTCTTCTTTTGAGCATGCATGCCTTACAAAACTCAAAAGATTCATTTAGATTATAAATTCCACAAACAGTTTTTTTAGTGCATAGATCTCCTAGGTTGTTTTCAATAAGATATCCCATTCGTAAATTTCACAATATCATGCTTGATATTTTTAGTGTTGTCACTGATTTGGTCCCTTCTATTGACATTGCACTACCGCTACCCATGAATTTAGTAGTCACATCCAACTTGTATAAAGATTCAAGCCAAATAGCCTTGGCCAAAACCATATCCCCTTGGAACAATATACAAGCTCCTATAAAGAGGATTGTATCAACTCCTGCATCAACCATCTAACTCACTGAAGTAATTTTCGTTCCAATCCTAGCACATCCCACACATTGGTTATCAGATTCATGGATCCATCTATACATTGGAATTTTACACTACCATGTTTGACATTTTCATAAGAAAATTATCTCCAAGAAATATTTTTCCTCCATGTGATTCTTCATACTTGATTAGCCACTCCTCGTGAAGATTTATCTATAAGGATCTCCCAAATAAATCAACCATACCTCCCCATGGAAATTGGTTAACAAACATGTAGAATAGAGATACATGCTTCCCTCAAAACTATAAATACCTACAACCAAATCCTCCTTATTTTCTTATTTCTCCTTAAAGAGTTAGGGATGCATTGGCTCTTTTTGTTCCCTCTTTGATGGCACCTCCAACATATCAAATATTTCATTTCCTTCCTTTACTGGCATATCTTTCTTTATATTTAGATTTCCTCCCACTATATCTCTCATCATTTCACTCCATAAATAATCCCCTAGTCACCATAGATTCTGAATCAATGCTTATTTCAAACGTTCTTCTCCTTGTCTCCTCCTAAAGCAATTGACCTACAATATCAAATAGCTTGAGGTTCTATATCCATGAGACTTCGGGGGGTTTCCTATCCTCCACCAATGAGACCCTTACGGTATTTTACAAATTCATATCTAGGGAAAAAGATTCCCCTTCTAGTAGGTAGTCATCCTCTTCCACACATCAACAACAACCTACATCCTTGAGATAGAAAACCACACCCTAGACCAAGTCTTATGGATAATTTTTCATCATGAGTTTTTTTTCTCTTCGACCTCAAATGATAGGATAAATGCATATATGGAGGTTGCTGACCTATAGGAGAGAATACTTTCCTTCTTCTCATCAATATATATGTTTAGGATGCACTAAGGATTCTTCCCTTTCCCTTTTACCTTATTTCAAGGCAGCCCTCTATGGCATTTGTCTTTTGGCACTTCACAACATGTGCATCACTTCAATTTTTTCAATAGCACTTTTTTTTTGGCTATTAGATATTAGATCTTAGATTAGATATACTTCTAGTTTTATAGAGGAGTAGCACATTCCACTAAGTATTGATAATATTGTAATTAATATTGTTATTGACCTATTTGTGGTCATTTGTTGGACATTAATAAAATTAGCTTATCTTTTTATCCTATCTATCTTTGTAGCTCCTTAGATGACAACTATCATATTCTCTAAAGAATCCATAAAACTACAAAGAAAGACTATGCATGTATCATAGTATTTTTTGTTCATTACCGATGGCCTTGAGTGGATTAAGAAAGGCATTGAAGGCCCTAAGGCGATTTGTAACCCTATCACCATAATTCATCTTCAGAGGATACAACTTCTTCCATGGTAATATTGAATACATGAGGGGCTTAGCCTTGTACAATGATCCAAGATTGTCCCAAAGTTTCTTTTCTATAGTTTCCTTTGACACATCTACTAACATGGAATCAGATAAATTAAGATTTATCAAGGAAATGGAATTATCATTCATGTTGTCCTAATCATCCTACTTCATAGTGTCAGGATTTGTGTCCTTCATGACAACTTCCTTTTTCTCTCTTTCAATAAGTAGATATCCCATCACCAAATCCCACAAATTGAAGTCGTGGCCATTAAATTTCTCAATCTATGAATGTCTAGATGCCATTTATTCTACCACAAATATATTCTCAACCTCTTGTTGGATTACTGAG
>SNQJ01S0003999.1:0-10461 GCA_010110895.2 Picea sitchensis | reverse complement strand
ATGGGTGTTATTAAAAATCAAATTCTAGCATTGATACTAACTCACACAAGCATTTATGTTTCTAAAGAGATTTCTACTATGCCAAGAAAATGCAATTCACCTTTTCATTCTTATTTGATGAACGATGCGTATATAATTTTGA
This sequence comes from Picea sitchensis, assembly GCA_010110895.2. Taxonomy (NCBI): domain Eukaryota; kingdom Viridiplantae; phylum Streptophyta; class Pinopsida; order Pinales; family Pinaceae; genus Picea; species Picea sitchensis. The sequence continues at coordinate 10,319 of SNQJ01S0003999.1, read as the reverse complement.
TAGTTCGGCATACATGAATAAGTCCATATGCAATGTGGACAAAGCCAGTGGGTTGTGGCTAGAACCAATTTGTTGTTTCGTGTTGGCCATTTGTTTTATGTATTATGCAATAAGGCATGAGTTCTTCCACGTGGGCATGAGTTTTTGATGTATTAGTGCCACTAATTTTTTTTTGATGTTTATTATATTATCCTCATGTGAAAGTCTGTTGATGCATGTACAACAAATTAAATGAAGTTGTACACAAGCTATATCCATTTCTTTGTTTTTCTTACTAAACAAATTTAAGTGGAAAGATTTTCATGGCCACAAAGTTGAACATAACACATTTTGATGTGAAGATCAAATATTTCAAGTCACAATGAAAAAAATGACAAGGCCTATTGTTTAGAGTCGGTGGAGTAGAGTTTGTTTCCCTTATAAAAGGAAAACCAAACATACCTTTTGAGAGGGGAAATTTGATGTACTTTGTTGTGTCTTTCACTTATTTTTAGATAAATTATTACTTCTTAAGCTCAATACACAATGTTACACTCTCATATTTTTTAAAGGAACTCTTAAAAGAGTTGTCCTCATGTTTATTTTAATATTATTCAATGGAATAGTGGATCGAGAGCTTATTAAACTCCTACAATAGCAAAGTAATACAAAGGCTAAGCCGAGCAATGATTTCATTGCAAATGGCTATGATCTTAAGTGTATTCCTTGAATGCAATTTGTAAATAGAAATTAGAAAATGAGACTAAGAGAAAGGTTTCATAGACTTTAATTACCAATTTCAAATGTGCATGCCATGTTAACATGAACATTGTAGAAGTTCATTAAATGGTTCGTAGGAATTTTAAAGAATGGTTGGTTGATCATACATTCTTAAACTATGGAGATATTATGGACTTTATACAATTGATTGTTGTTATGACTAAATGCATTTTTTTTTTTGAGATGATGAATCACTAAAACTTTGAACCATTTTTTTCCAAATATGATGGAAAGAGGGTTTGCCGATGAAAAAGTGACACAAACTTTTGCAGAAGCTATCCTTGATAATATTGGACTCAAAGAACTTCAAGTGTAGGGTATGAAGAGGATCTACATTTCTTGGTATTTAAAGGTCAATGGCTTGCATGAATTCTAATTACAACAAATTTTATGATTTATAGTAAAAGTCATATAGCATTCACTATGTAAAATTGTTCTAGCTTTCTGCTAAATGCCATTGTCCTTAACTCCCATCTCCATAATTAATTTTAATGAGTTAAAAAGTTTCTATTTCGATTTTGGATATTTTGATGAGTTGATTTTTTTTTTTTTTGTCTCCAACTTACCACTAAGCATGTCACACTAGATTTTGATCTCTAAACCTTACTTGTCAGATTTGTAGTTTTAATGGGTGATTGGAAATCCATCAATTCTATACATTTATTTAAAAGTATATAGCTATCAACAGTGAAAACATTAGATAAAAAGATAGAACCAATTAGCTTCGATTCAAATGCATGTCTTTATTTATATCCATTGTTTTCATTCCCAAACCAGAGGAAGAGAGATTGAATTATAACACATGGAAATTGTAACATACCCAACCACCAAGGTGAGACTATGCTACTCCAAGAACAAACTTCTTGAAGTGATTTCGAATTATGATAACATTTAATTAATAAAGAAGCATGAAATACGTGCAATAAAAACACATGGAATAATAAAGATTCATGTTCTACTTTAAAATAATGCTTAAACATGCCATGCACAACAATAACTAGTAAGCATGCACATTGTAAATACGAATCTCAAAGATAATAATCAATACACAACAGAAAATAAATATACAAGCAAAGTAAACCATGAAAGAGAGCACTTATCTTAAACAATACCAATCACCAATTGGCTGCAGACCAAGCATGTTCCACCCAAACTTAGACATTGTTGTTCCAAATATCAACAACAAATCACCCCTGAGCCAGGGCTATGAATCCACAAGGATAGGTTCCGGAGTGACACTCATCTTTCCAAACCAATCAACACTCAAGATCTCATAGGTTTCTCAACACAAAGAAATCCAAAGTACACCTAATCTCTTCTCTCTAGCCTACACTACCCAAAGACAATGAACCCCCTTCAATGCCACATAGTCCCTCATGATGTCCACTTATTTCTAAGGCTCCAATGCATCTTGTAAAGAATCTCCATGTTGGTAATCTTAGGATTCACAAATGCGATCAAGTTTTAAGACATGCCAATGAATCTCAGGCATACATGCACCAATTCATGGATGGAATGCACTAGTAATTACTACAACCAACAAACAATGGCTCATTTCCTAGAAATTCATTTTTCCTTCCTAAGCTAAGATCAAGAATGAACATGAGGAATAATGAGTGAGAAAAGTTAATGAAAGAGTGAATGGAGAATAACCCCCAAAATCCCACAAGAGGTGTTTATATAATTACATGAATCAAGAACCGCATGGCCTTCCCGTCAAGAATCTCATGTAACCACTTTTCTCAATTAAATCCAATATGGGTAAATAAAATATAATAAAAATACTTAGCCCCTTTATCCCCTCTCTCTTGGAATCATAGCCCCCTATAACTCTTGTCCTTATCCATCTTGCAACCAATGATGTATTTTATTATTTTCAATGTTCAAATTATTACATTTCCTAGGAACTCCGAACTCTTTTAATGGTTTAAGAACTTTGTCCTTTAATCAAACAAAAAATATATATTGTTCACATGGGGACTCAAAACTGGGGTATTACATTCCCCTCCCCCTTATTTTGGCACTGTCCTCAGTCCATATACAAAACAAAAATCAAAATTTCAAAATTCTTAAAAAATTCACAGGTACTTTTCCTGCATGACATATTCATGCTCCCAAGTAGCATCTTCAGGACCGTAGCAGGTCCACTGAACTTTTACAAGTTCTATGACTCGATTTTGGATCATTTTGACTTTTCTATCCAATATGTGCATCGACTGGACCCAAAAGTATCCTTCTGGATCCACTTGAATCAAGTTCCAATCAATAACATGGTTATGATCATGTACATACTTTTTGAGCAAAGAGACCTGAAATACATTATGCACAATTCATGGAAGAAGGAAATGTCAGCATGTATGAAACTAGCCCTATTCTGTCCAATATCTCAAATGGACCATAGAATCTGGATGCTAGCTTTGTAGAGATACCCAACTTCAATGATATCTTATTGATATTGACTTTCAAGATCACGTGCTCTCCCACTTTAAATTCTCTAGTTGTTTTGTTGTTATCTGCATAACTCTTCTGTCTATCTTTTGCTACCTTTAAGTTCTACTTAATTTTAACCATCTGGTCTTCCATATCCTTGAGCAATTTTGGCCCAAGTACTACTATGTCTGTTGGGTTGTCCCAACTCACTGGAGTATTGTATTTCCTACCATACAAAGCTTCAAATGGACTCATCTTCAATGAATCTTGATACCCATTATTATAGGAAAACTCAACAAAATGCAAGTAATCTTCTCACTTAGATAGATTATCCATCACATACATTCTCAACATGTCTTCAATCACTTGGTTGACTCTCTTTGTCTTCCCGTTTGACTGTGGATGGTATGCCGTGCTAAAGTTTAGATTTGTACCAAATCCTTTAAATAATCCTTTCCAGAAATTTGAAGTAAACGTAGTATTTCCATCTGGATAATTACCTTCGATGTCCCATGCCACCTATCAATTTACCTCATGTAAATTTATTCAATATTAACTATTATACGAGTCATCTTTATAGGAACAAAAAAAACATCCCTTGTCAATTTATCAAACACAACCATTATTGAATCATGTTTCCTTTCTATCCTGGGAAACTTAGTGATAATGATGCAGGAGCATCCTACTTTTAAATTATTGTACAATTTCTTAGACTATGGGGTCTTGTATTTTTACAAGGGAGTTGGTTCCCTAAGCATAATTTTATGTAATTTCCTATGTTTTGTTGAATGATGAGTGATATACATAGGATAAGGAGTTGGTTATGTAATTTGAGGATTTATTGTAAATATATGAGAATATATGAGAATATAAGTGAGTGAGTGTTGGTTTGTTGAGAGATCTTAGTGTGAGTAGATTTCTTGAATATTTATAGAATCTTAAGATTATGTTTGAGAGATATTTTAGTGATAATTGGAGAGATTTGTGGATCTGTGAGGATCCTTAGGATTTTGTTAAAGAAATTAGTGGACATGAATTGAATCCAATTCAGAATTCCTTGTGTATATTTGTATGAGTCAAGAAACAATAGGTGAAACAGAGGTGGAAGAAAAGGTTATTTAAATTTAAATCAAGCCAAAGCTAGGGAAGGAGAGCATAGATTTTCCTTATGTACAATTATGTAAGTTAGTGTACAATTTGGTTTAAAATATAAAACTCTGTTTTGAGTGCAATTGGAATTCTTATCATTGAGAATGTTAAGTCTCTATTGATCGCGTGCTAAGAAAACTTGGTTACCATAAAGAATAACCTTCTGTGTGTGGTTTGGAAAACCCTTGGATCATATGGGTGTATTAATTCTGTCATTTTAAAACTGACGAGATCCCTGAAGATGGTGCAAAGGATTATGTAAGCATAGATCTTAGTTTATTTGCAGGTTTTAAGAGTAAGGAAGATATATTACCTTCATAGATTCGTAATCATTGACCAGTGAAAGGGTCAAATATCCTCATACACTTGGATCGAGGATAGAACCCTGCAAATTTGTTGAAGTTTTTGCAAATGGTTAAACGTAGGGTATGGTGCTACAGGTACCATAGAATTTGGCCATAAAGTTATATTAACCATCGATCTTATGGACTCAAATATCGACAGAGTCAGATGGCAAAGGTTTGAAGGAACTGTAACCCAACTATTGGAGAATAGAAATTGTGTAAGAATGTGACTGCGCAGAGTTTGAGTTTTATTGGTTGTGCAAGATTTAATTTCTTGTTTGGATGCGCAAGATTTAGTCTGAGCCAACCTATGGTCCATATCTCCATTTGTGTAATTAATCCTTGTCGGTAGACAATTGTAGAGATATGGGTTGTGTAGTGGCTTCTTATATAAGTGTTGATCCAAAACTTAATATGGATCTACTACCCACATTCTCATCAGTGTGATTAAAGAATAGGAGGATAATCATTAGTGTGGGAATGAAATGTTTATACTATAGAATTTTAGATGTTCAATCTCCAGATTGGATGGTTGATATTCCGTCGGGTTCATAATACATGGTAGTAGATTCCAATACCTAATGGGAGTGACAGAGGTATGTTGTTCATATTATCTACTTTAAAATCTAGTTCAAACAAAAAAAACAAAACTTGCACGGAGTTAAATTCTAATACCTTATTTTTGGTGTAAGTCTATGGTCACAACTATAGTCATATGTGCGAAAGAACTAAGCGTTGGGCTTAAGTTCTATGTGTTTCAATATAGCACTGAATCATAACCTTTGGTTATTTGGAATGAGTATTATCCGAGAGTTAATTTGGTACTTTGTTTAAAATTTGGAATTGGTTTTGGGTTTTTATCCAAGGTTTTTGAAATCCTAGTGCAACAAAAATGATCCTTGTTCCTTGAGGTGAATATGGTCCTTTATGGTTCATCCGATAAAATCAATGGTTACCACTTCCCATTTCTTCTCTGGAATTGGTAATGGATATATCAAACCCATTGGGTATCTATGATCAACCTTCTCTCTTTGACATTCCATACATCTGGCAATGCAATCAACAACGTTCTTCTTCATTGCTAGCCAAAAGAATTGGCTTCTTAATACTACAATTTTTTTTTGGTAACTAGGATGTCCGGCATATAAAACATTATGCATTTCTTTTAATACCAAATTCCTAAGTTCTATAGAACTAGGAACATAAATTATATTATTATGCATAAGTAATCCATCCTCCTTAATATCCTACTCTTTAAAAAAAAATGTACATTTTCCTGTTGTAAACCTTATTTTACATGTTGGTAATGTTCGTCTGTAATAGTAGCATCTAAATTTCTTCTCTTCAAATCTGATCAATGCATACTAATGGTTGTAGCATGCATGAGATGTACTCTTCTGATGAGTGCATCAACAAATTTATTTTCTTTTTCTTTGATATGCTTGATGTCAAAGTCATATTCACTTAAAAATTCTAGCCATTTTGTCTACCTAGAATTCAAAGTTGGTTGTTCAAAAGTATATTTCAGAACACTATGGTATGTCCTTAATTCAAATATCTTTCCCATGAGATAATTCCTCCACATATTCAATGCATGAACTATGGTAGCAAGCTCCAAATCATGTGTGACATAATTCCTCTCATGTTCTTTAAGATTTTTGGACTCGTAAAGAATGACATATCCATTTTGAGTGAGGACTCTACCAAGTCCTTCCTTGCAGGCATCTATACATACCACAAAATTCTCATTTAGGTCAACAATCTTTAAAATATGTGCAGTAGTAAGTAATTCATTTAAAAAATTAAAATTTTCTTCATACTCTGTTGTCCATTCAAATTTAATTCCATTCTTTTGTAAATAAGTGATGGGATGAACAATATTAGAGAACCCTTCTTTAAATCTCCTATAGTAATTGGTTAATCCCATGAAATATTTGATTTCTAAAACATTCCTAGGTGTTGGCCATCTTCTAATGGCTTTAATATTTTCTAGATCTACTGCTATACCTTCTTCTTAAATAATGTGACCCAAATAATCGATATATTCTTGGTAAAAATAAAATTTACTAAGCTTGTAATACAATAGATGCTCCCTCAACACTTGCAACACCAAACTCAACCGATGTTCATGCTCTTCCTCGAACTTAGAATAAATAAGTATGTAATCCAAGAACACAATGACAATCTTATCCAGATAGTTTTTGAATATGCTTAATCACATAAATAAATTTAGTGTATTCGTTAGTCCAAATGACACCACTACAAATTCATAATGTTCATACCTGGTTCTAAAGGTTGTCTTACTTATGTCTTCTTTCTTGATTCTTACCTGATGGTAGAATGATCTCAAGTCTATTTTTGAAAATATATTTTCCTCTCTTAGTTGATCAAAGAGGCCATCAATTCTAGGTAGATGGTATTTTTTCTCCACGGTGGCTTTATTTAGCTTTCTAAAGTCAATACACAACCTCAATGTTCCATCCTTCTTTTTGACAAAGAGTATTAATGTTCCCAAAGGTGAAACACTCAAGAATATGTACCCTTTCTTCAACAATTATTCTAGTTGCATTTGAAATTATTTTAATTATGGTATACTCATATTGTAAGGAGTTTTTGATATTGGGAAGATCCTGGTACTAAATCAATAGAGAAATATATTTCCCTCTTTGGTGGAAATCCTGGTATTTCTTGGAATACATATTCAAACTCTTACAATATTGAAAAATCTTCAAGTCTTGTCCCTTTTGCATACAATTGACATCCCTTCTTGAAACATCTCTTCAACTGTAAGCATTGAATCTCCCTTATAGAAATGGGTCTTGGAATTCCTTTCACAGTGCTCTAAATTCCTTCTTCATCAAGACATGTAAATGTCTTCCTATGACAATATAGGACAACATGATGTTTTTCCTACCATTCCATTCCAATTAGGATATCATAAGTTCCCAATGGTATGATATTTATGTCAACAATTGTATTTACTCCATTTAGATTTATTAGATAGACTATGATGGTCTTTGTTACACATTATTTTGGTCACCCCAGTGATTCGTTGGCGACATGTGCTTAACTCACTTCCATGTTCCCTAAAAATATTAAAAGAGACTTTCCCCAAGAGAAAAGTAGTTTTCTTTTCCTCCTTCAAAAACTATGACAAGGAAGATCGTCACACCATGCTCTATGCTTGGGGTGTGATGATGCTTTTTCATCGTACTCTGCACCAAAAATGGAATATGATGTCATCATAGGCTACCTGTGCATAAGGTGTGGCAATGCTTAAGCAAAGGAAAAGTCAAAATTCATGAATGTTCTAGAAGAGAATCTTCTAGAAGATGAGGTGGCCTCCGATCAGTTTCGATCTTACTCACTTCTTCAATTTAGTGGGATCATCCTAATCTCCTCATCCATCCCTCTTTCACCCTATATAAAGAAGGGATATCTCATGGAAAAGGATAAGGTTTGCATATGCATGAAGAGTTTTTCCATAGATTATACTTGAGATATATTTTCTTTAGATTTCTAAGTTAGATTGTGGATCTTCTTCATCAAGGCATTGGAACAAAGGTGTGTGTGTTGGAGAAAAGAGCCATTGAAAGAGATCTTGCAACATCAAGGCATGGGTTGTATTCTCCACTTTCCATTTTAATATAATGCAACAATACATTTCTTCCCTATAATGGTGTATTGGTTTTTATTGTATAACTCCTTGATCTTATACATAGAATTCATTGGAATATATATATCTTTGTTCTCTCTCTCTTTGTTGGTTTGTTCTTCTTAAACATCTTCACCATCCCGCAAATCCAAAGATGGAGCAAAAATGATGACACTAGCGAGGATCAAGCACCATTTAAGAGGTATGTCTCTCATTCCTCTCTAAACTAGTTTATATGACTATGAAGTCTAAGTTAAAGTTTGTATTCTGTCTTATTTTGTTCTAGCTTCCTTTGGAAGTTAGGGAGACAAGTTTGTGTCTGCACTTACCGATTTGTCCGATAACAAAATTGGAGACCATACTAGGGATATGACCTCTTTTTGGTTTTTTCTTCTTATTTGATTTTATCCTACCTTATTTTGATCAATTTCATTCTTTGAGTCTGTGGGTGATCGATATTGACTCTCTGGTATTGAAAGTTCATTAAGAAATTTTGTCATTTTTCCCATTTTTCTTTTTACTCAGAGATCATCGCACTGTGTCCCATTGACATCCTATGACAATTCCTTCTCGTCTCACTCTACTTGTGCAGACCAGAGTGACAAAATCACATTGTTCCTTGTTGACAACTTGCGATGATCCTAGATCGTTGCACTGTACTCCTCTACAGCCTGCAGTGATTCTTGTAGGAATTGTTGGGTGACAGTCAAATTTATTTTCTTTACCCAGTTTTGTATTTACTACCTGGGATGAACTTTTGACAATGGTGAATGATTGATTTACAACTTTTAAGCCTGAATTTGATTGATTTTCAAGGATTGAAAGTCTTCTTTACAAGCTTTGCAAATTTTGTTTCTTGACTTCTTGTCACAAGGGTATAATCTCAAGATTTTGTTCCTGGGTGCTTGTTTGATAAGTAGTCCTTGATTTATTTTGAGTTTTGGATTGTTTTTACTTTCTGGATTGTTTATTGATTAAGAGACGATATTTGTTTGTATTTGACAAAAGGTTTTCTTATCATTTCATTTTTTTTGTGCATTATGAGTTTGATTTAGGAATAGTGTTGAGAATGCAATAGTTTTCTTAGACCATTATTTATTTTCTTAATTACATATTTGTTCTGATTTGAAAAGGAAAGAACTGAAGTTTATTATTCTCTTTAGTAGTCTTTGTAAGAAATTTTTGCATTTATATATTTGTGGAAAAGAGAAATTTTGAAAAGTTGATAGATTTGATTGTTTGGAATTCATATCATTCAAATATAGAGAAATTATGCTTGATAACTTTTGTATTCTGGAAAAGAGAAACCTTCTCCCTACTGTAATTAGAGTTAATTGAATGACCGTTTACATTTCATATCTTCTTTCATCTTGTTGGGTCAAGGTAAAATATAGCATCAGTTTCACTTATATTTTCCCTTTTGAGTAAACAACAGCCTTTAAAATACAACATAATTTTAAAATCTATAAGAAACTTTTATTTTCTAGAACTTTTCTACACCAACATTAGCTAGGATAGTGCTTTGGAATAGGTTGTAAGGAACACTCTCCAAAGCATCAAAACACACGACAATATATTGTGATAGGGAGAGTACAAATCCAATTGCTACATTTTGTCCTGGGAAGCTGTTCTAACACAAGGGTCAATCATGAGGTCGCAATAGGACCGACAGAGTTACTCACCCTACTTTGTTGGTCTTAGTGTAAAGATTACATGTATTATTGGGGGTCACTTGAGAAGAAAATCCTGTGGGGACCTTCTCGATTTGATTTCGGGCTTAGATACCCTGCCCTTGCATGTGGATCGGACTATTGATTGCTTCCCCATGCATCATTGCTGTAATTGGTAACCTTAGTGGCCTATATCTTTAGAGTCTTTACATGAGGTGACTATGGAGGGGAAATTCTTCACGATACCTGGAATCAATGTTGGCCAAACTCACTTGGGATCCTTGGAGGGTATACCCACGATTGTGTGTGGGA
>SNQJ01S0003998.1:293616-316933 GCA_010110895.2 Picea sitchensis | reverse complement strand
TTCGTAACGAGCAGCTTCAGTGCATCGGTCTGAAGAAAATTCTGGTGTTTTATAAAGGAAAAGCCCCGCTTGGGCAAAGAACGGACTGGATCATGAACGAGTACAGGTTGCCAGATTTCGGATCGTCTGCGCACAAGGTGATCCGGATTTTATGAGCAGAACGAAATGAATACCGATTATTGATAGGTGCTTAACACAAAAATAACAGAGATACAGTACACAAAAATAACAGAGAAAATTCTGGTGTTTTATAAAGGAAAAGCCCCGCTTGGGCAAAGAACGGACTGGATCATGAACGAGTACAGGTTGTCAGATTTCGGATCGTCTGCGCACAAGGTGATCAATTTTTCTTTCATAATCTTTTCATGCAGATCTTCCTTACTTCGTGCGTGCAACATTTTGTTTTTAAAAAGGCCGGAGGCTTAACCAGGGGCCAGATCTATTAACAGTCCGACTGTCAGTCGTCGGGGAGCCTAGCCACAAAGTCAACCAAAGTCAAACGGTTGACCTTGTGGCTGGCCCCTCTGATGATCCGAATCTAGAATAAAATTAAGCGAGATTTGCTAATGGAGCAACAGACTTGCAGTGCAGTTTCTATTTCCCTCTTTAATTGGGAAAGAGGTTTTCACTATGAAGTTTTTGTTCCTGTTTTGCTTGGAGTGCTTTTTATGCACTGTACCATCAGGCTTTTTTATTTTATTTTTAAATTAAAGAGAGGACTTTTTTAATAATTAAAGATCCCTTTGTATGCTTGATAAATTGGAAAGGTTTGCACTAATATTATTATTTTCCCATTTTTGTTAATAATCCTAACACGTTTCCACATAGAAATTTTAGGTTTGTTGGTAATTTTGAATTTTATGTTTTTTTAATATGTGTTAGAGATTTGCATGTAGAATTTGTCAATCTCTATTCTATGTGGTTGATAGTTCAAACTTATATGTTTTTTTTATCTCTCATACTTTGGGAGAAGATATAAAAGGGGAGAAGAAAATATATATTATGAAAAAGAAGTATTTGAAGTTTTTTTTGATGATAGAGGGTGGGAGAAGATAATAGAGAATAATACATATTCTCTATTAATGCCCACTCTTCCACCTTTTGTTCTCTATTAATGCCCCCCTCCCATTCTCTAGTGGGAGGGGGAGGCATTAATAGAGAATATGTAGGGGAGGTATTAATAGAGAATATGTATTATAATAATACATATTCTCTATTAATGCGCCCCCCCTTCCACCCTTTATATATTACGAAAAAGGGGCATTTGAAGTTCTTTTTGATGATTCTCCATTTCTAGTTAAAATGGGAATATTTAAATTTTTTGAGAATATATATATTAGAAGAAAGGGGCATTTGAAGTTCTTTTTATGATTTTCCATCTCTAGTTAAAATGAGAATATTTAAAATTTTAAAGATTTTGTAGGAATTATATTTTATGATGGGGGAGAAGATATACATTAGGAGAAAGGGGCATTTGAAGTTTGATGATTCTTAATCTCTAGTTAAAAGAGAATATTTAAAATTTTTAAGATTTTGTAGGAACTATATTTTATCATGTTATATTGAGGAAGTTGAATTGGCTTGTTCAGATGAAGGATATTGTTTTATGTCGGATATATAAAATATTTTATCATGTTATATTGAGGAAGTTGAATTGGCTTGTTCAGATGAAGGATATTGTTTTATGTCGGATATATAAAAAGGCCATTTCTCATAAGTTGATTGAACAACGAGCAAAGTTGGATTACATTCAAAGAGAAGAACCGGTTGTTTCAGGGGATGGATATGAAGAGAAGTCTCATTCAACCATCCTTCAGGGAAGCTTTCAAATATCAAACCCATTGACGAAGACTAGAGTTTCTTCCCTACATTATACTGAAAATCAAGGTGAAATATGTTCCTCTGCTCCAAGTAAAACAAACGAAGAAGCTAGTTTGTTTGAGTGCCTAGAACCAATAATATTTTTTGAAGAAACTATGACAATGAAAAACCTTAAGGCCTACAAGCCACCACAATTAGAGCTTCCCAAGTATTCAATGGACTGCTTGTTTAGATAGCTGATAACGACTCCTTACTCTCTTCTTTTTGCCCCATCACTGTTAAATATTCCATTATTTTAAATATTATAACACCTATTTGGTCAGTTTGGATCGTAGGGTGGTTGGGAGGAACGATTGCTATCCTCCCCACCCAAGTTCAATTCCACGTTAAACTCTTAATGAGTATCTTGTTGTAATGTCTTTGAGCCTTGTTGTTTACGAGCCTTGTGCACTGAAATGAGTGGAAGTACTCAAGGGTAACTTGATGAGTATTATATGTTTGTTGCTTAACTAATTTAAACTTCTATTGTTTATGAAATGACATTGATAATTATCCTTTATGCAATATGTATGTGGAGGTTTTTGAATTGATTTTTGGACTAGGTTGGTGGATGGTCTTAGGTGTCATCCATTCATAAAAATGGGAAAATACAAACATTGCATGCTATAGCCTACATTGTTCAAAGGACACTATATTCTAGTTGTAAAAATATATATATATATGTTTTGCATCATGTCCCTTTCATTATGGGGAATTGTTTTTAGATTGCAAATCATAAATTAAAAGACTATATTTAGAATTTAAAAAAGAACTTAGGGGGAATAATTTAAAGTAATAACTAAAAATAAAAATAAACCTAAATAGAAGGACTTGGGAGCACTAGAGATCATTCCAAGTCCACATCTATTGGCATTGGTGTAGTGACATTTCTCTTTTGGGATTAAGCCACATCTTTTAGAGTTGTTTCTTGAACAAAAGCCTCTTCCTCTTCTTCCTCATTTACCCTCCCTACTCTATGTTTTGTGTCCTTTTCCTTTACCTCTTCCCTAGTTTCTTGATTATCCCCACTAATAGTCTAAGAGCCCCAAATTTCATCAATGAGACTTTCATATTTGCTATCTAGTTTGTCTAGCATGATTAAAACTTCATTGTCCTACTTATGTTTTTCCTCCATTGCATAGTCTATGAATTATTTTATGTTCTAGTAAAGGTCCACTATTTTGGAGTACTTGGTCTCTATAATTCTCAAATAGCTAGTGTCAAGGGTAGATGGTGTAATTTCCTCATCAATTCTTGCACTCGAAGTGTTTTCCCACTTCACCTTGGCCTTTTTTCCATGTCTTTCACTTATTAACTCCATGAACATTTGTTTTGGTGGGCCGTAGCTGAAGCAACCATAGGTGGAGTATTCTTCCTTGCTTGAGATGGCCCTACCATATTGGTACTAGATCCTTACATTTGTGGGGCCAACCTTGTCAAGTTCCTTGCAAAGATTCCATGGCAGCATTTGCAACACCCGTCATCTTTGACATGCCTTCCCTAGCACCCAATCCAATGAGAAAAGTTCACCACAACATTGATTATGTTTTCTAAGCTTCATTCTATAGTTCAAATATGTAATAAACTAGACTTCAAGATTAATTTATTTCATAATTTCTTGCACAAATGCACTAGTCTTTCCTTCTTACGAAAATGATATCATTGGAACCCAATCATGGAGAGGCTTGGTATGGTAGGATTGAGCTATGATGGTTCACATCCTCCTGGCCTGGCTACTCTATCCAATCCACATGGACTCCTTGCCAACTATCCATATTCCTCCGACATATCCCTAAAGATCACAACTTAGTTGTTAAATTGAAAAATTTAAATATCACACATTTTAAGTAATAAGGATACCAGAGGGAATACAATAGAAATAAAAGGAGACAAATCTATTTTCTATTAAACCACAATATCAACAATGACCTACATGATATAGGGGATTATGTGTTGTGTGATATAGGATCCTGTTGAATGATATAGGATGGACTATGTCTTGCATAATATAGGAATGTTGCATGATATAGGTATTTATATTCTTACAATGCTTTGAATTTAATCCATGTTGTATATTAAAGGACATATAGATGTAGAATACACTTCCTACATTAATCCATGAGAGAATAATATGCATAAACTTAAAATAGAATAGTTGCAAACAAACGAAAGAAACAACAAACCATTAAACAACACAATTTCCTAGGGAAAACCCTTATAGTAGAAAACCCCCACACTATAAAGCACACTCAATGTATTATTGAACAACTAAATGGTTATAATACATTACAAAGTTCTCATGTTCTCAACAAGAGTATTCAGTAGAAGGTTAGGATTTCAGAGAAACTTCGATAGCATAATAGTGAGTTAAAACTCACACACCATGTTTTCCTCCAACCCTATCACTCAATATATAGGAATAACACAAACATAAACCATTTATGGCTTTCCATTTCTATATGATGGACAAAAAAAACTACCAACAATTAATTGGCCAACTGTTGTTACTTATAATTCACTTTTTGCTAGTGGTTAGCATTTATTCCTTACCATTACTCAATATTTATTCCTTGCTACTGCTAAGTATTTATTCCCAGGTACAACTCAACTATCATTACCTTCTCCACTATAGGATTGCAATATGTATGCCACAACTATCCCAACATTCTCCCATTTGTGAGCTAATTTCTAGGGGCCCATAGACTCACAATACCACTTGGATTTACCTGTGCTCTTTGGTTTCATCAATGCATCTGCAACATTATGCAAAGTGTTAAATTTCTCTAGTATCACCTTTCCAACCTCCACCATGCCCCTAATGATATGGTATTGGATATATATATGTTAGGGTCCTAACCCGCACATAGGTAGAACAATATATTCAGATGTAATAAATGTCAATATTAATAAGGCCTTTCAATAAAATAGAATAAGGCGGATGTAAGGAAACCTAATAGAAGCTTTCGCTTCTAGAAGGATCTTCCTCTAGATGCTTCTTTTTAGTATAAATAGGAGTCGAGGGTATGAGAACCCTATCTTGGATATTATTGTAATAGAGTTCTTCTCAACTGGAGGTTTCCCCCTCGAAGAGGCTCGTGAACATTGCTTTCAGATTCAAAGTGCTATTTTTGTTGTTATTCTTATATCATTTCAGTGTTATTGTGGTGAATGTTCTGGTTATATTGCTGTTATTCTTCCATTACTAGCATTTTATTTCTGTTCTGCATACATTTTATATTTGGTATATTACAAGTGGTATCAGAGCACTTTCCTCGGCAAAAAATGTGGGTTAATTTTTTTTTCAGGGTAGAGACGTATTCTGGTGTCCTTAAGCCACAAAGATATGTTGTTACGCGCATAAACCCACGATTGAGGGATTCATACATGTAGGAAATATAGGTGGTACTTAAGCGCACATCTATTGGCCACCCTTGTACCCCTGTTGGTACCCCTTTGAGTGGTAGTGCATTAGACAACACCTATATACAGATCGACCTAGATTACCTGAAGCCCTCTTTAGATAAACTAATCGACTGCCTGACTACTATAGTGTCACTGAGAACAACACTCGAGAAGATACTCTCTAGTACCTGGGTAGTCGGGTAGTATGGCTAAGGGTATGGTCTATTCTCCTTAGTTAATGTCCTGAGATATTGGGCCGAGTACTACTGTTGGACCTCGCACGTATATCAGAGAGCTATAGCACAGGGCAAACCCTTGTCTGTAGAACCCTTGAATATCTAACCCTTGGGGACAGAAACATAAAAAAATTAAAATAGACAAGATCTAATGCCGCGCAACTGTGTTTAGGTTGCCAAGTAAATAAAAATTTCTTTCTGGTTAAGCATTTGGGCATTTCCTCTCTGCAATATTTTTCAATATGGTTAAGCATTTGGCATTTCCTCTCAAGTAATATTTCTTTTCAAACCAGTATAACTCTAAAAAAAAAAAAAAAACTCGGGAATTTTTTCACCATTATTTCTAATCTATTCCATTGGATCTATCTTCATTCTTACCTCACCCTCTCCTTTTCAGTTCCCCCATCCTCATGGCCCATACCAGCCAAGACTTGCCCGGCTTCAACACTTTGCAGTCTGGTCTCATTGAGACTCAACAAGAAGTGAAACAACTCAGCTAATGTTACCACCATCAATACAATCATAAAATTCTCACGCTTAAATCAAACAAGACCTCGCCAACCATCTTGAATCAGTCTTTTCGCACTCTGCATAAAACTACATATCCCTACAGATAACCCTTCCTCTTCCTCAACCCCACATACCGGCGGTGACCCATTCCTCCTATTCCCATACCTTGCAGAACCATCACTTTCAACGGGATCTACACCACACTTTCAACGACTCACGCCTTCCACGTGGATGTGGACCAAATTGATGGTTCTGCCCCACTGGGTTGGTAACCCAAATGGAACAATACTTCTATTTATACAACATTACAAATGACTTGGCTAGGCTCCCGTATGGTATTCTCCATCTAGATCAAGAACGCTGGTAATGGTGGCAATGGAGAAAAAATTCGCATCAAAGGTATATTGCTTGAAGGCCACTCTAGGCGTAGCTTTTATGAACGCTTTGACACTCTGACACTAATGATTTGGGCCGTTTGAAAAGATGAAACAATTAGGAACAATGGAATCCTTTATAACTGCCTTTGAGAACCCGGCTTTTAGAACGTGAGGGCATGTTTGATGCCTTTTCTCGAGAGTGTTTTATCATTTTCCTCAAGGATGAAATTCGAGCTCATGTCCTTTCTTTGGCTTGGCCTCGAGAGTTGCGGAGGCTACCAAAGAGATAAAGAAGCACAACAAGTTGTATCTTCTTAAAACCTCAAACCCTCCTTCATACCTCACCCTAAACTAAATCCCACTGCCCCTTTTGCTCCACTAAAGATCCAAAAATTGACTCCGTTGAAATGGTTTAACACCAACTCAAAGGCCTTGCTATAATTGTGATGAAAATATTTCTCAGGTCACAAAATGTAAAGAACAAAATCTTTTATGGCCATCTCCTCAGGAGATTTCAGAAGAAGTTCAAGAAACTCCCTCTATGTCCTAATCACCTGAATCCAATTCTACATAACCCTCCCTCGCATCTCCTCAAGTAAACCAGCAATTTCTCAATGCTCTCACCGGCTTCCTTGCCCCCAAACCCTTAAACTAATCGGTTACATCAAGCATCATAGGGTCATCATCAGTTGATAGTGGCACACCTAATTTTATTCATCGTCGATTACCCAAGAAACTCATTGCCACATCCATGCCGCTAATAATTTCCAAATCATGATCAAGCAATGGTGGTTCCATGAAATGTGGAGGGCGCTAGAAATGTGCCTCCAAATTGGCACCACCACCTAAACTCCATATGTTTTCTATCCATTACGGGAGATTGTGACATTGTGTCAGATGCGACCGGCTAAAGACTTTGGGTCCCATTCGCATTTTAAAGACTAACCATGCACCAATTCGTGAGGGCCACACCAATATAAGTTCCAAGGCATCACCTCTCACTCGGGTTCAATTCCGAGATCATTAGTCTCAATGGCATGGAAAAGCTACTCAAAAGGGTCATTCTGCAGCATTGTTCAACTCCATGCCATACAAGCAATGGTGAGACAACCTTGGTACCGCAAGACCTCCAAGACATCCTTTCTAAACATCAATTGGTATTTTCCACTCCCCAAGGCCTCCCTCCTTCCCCAAGGTGGTTTTTCATGATCATTCCATTCCTCTCTTTGTACCGAATCCTTCCTCCCAACATCCGTCCGTATCATCACCCCTTTTCCCAAAATGAAATTGAGAAAATGGTCCAGAAATCCTAATGTAAGCTGTGCTATCCACCCTAGTACGAGCCCCTATTTGTCTCCTATGGTCATGGTTCTAAAAAAAGAACGTTCTTAGCCAATGTGTCCTGACTTCCGTCCCCTCAACAAACTTACCATCAAAGACAAATTCTTCATTCCCGCTATTGATGACCTCCTGATGAATTGAGTGGTGCCCACTCCTTCACCAAACCTGATTCGCTCTGCTACCACCAAAATACGTATGCGAAAGAGGCGCATATCCCCAAGACCTTTTTATAACTCATGGGGGCCACTATGAGATTTTGGTCATGCCCTTTGCTTGTGTAATGCCCTCCACCTTCCAAAGCCTCATGAATCATGTCTTCCGGCCCTTTCTCCGTCATTCTCAATTTTAGTTTCTTTGATGATATCCTCATCTATAGCAAACTCCTGACAAACCATCTTGCTCATGTGATTGAGTTCTCCATCTACTCTCTCAAAGACCAACTTTTCCTCGAAATAGTCTAATTGTGCTTTTGGTGCATCAGAAGCAGAATACTTGGGTCAACTGGTTGGCAAAGATGAAGTGCTAGGGGTGGATCCTAAAAGATTGAAGCTATGTAAGACTGGCCTTCACCCAAAGACTCTTAAGAGACTGCATGGATTTCTAGGCTTAACATTGTATTATCGCAAGTTTGTTAAGAATTATGGAAGATTGCAAAGACTCCTCTCATTGCTCCTAAAAAGAACTCTTTCTACTTGACTCTAACTCATCAGGCTTCTGGAAGATTTTCAGAACCTGAAGACGCTGCACCACTCCAATTCCCTTCCCAATTTCACAAAGACCTTTGTGTTGAAATATCGTGATGCCTTAGGGAAAGGATTTGGTGGCCCCATGCAAGAGGGTCAACCTTTGGCCTTTACCAACAAGCAACTATCCAAATAAACTGGGAAAATCCATCTATTAAAGGGGAATGTTGGCTATTCTGCATGCCGTGGATCCTCAGGTCATCCTTATCTATTGGGAAATGGTTCCAAATTAAGACGCACTCATCAAAGCCTCAAGTATTTTCTAGAACAATGCATTTCCTCCCTAGAACAACAAAAATAAGTGATCAAACTCTTTGGATATGATTATGAGATCACTATAAGAAAGGAAAAGACAATGTGGTTATGGATGAACTTTCCTAAAATATGAAGATGAAGGATCCCTTTTTTCTCTTTCATCCATTGTACCGTGACACTCTAAGCCATTTGCCAAGAATGACTACAAGATCCCCCAAAAGTTCGTTGTTGATCCAACAATTGCATTCAAATGCTCAAGCTTCCCCAGAGTACTCTTGGCTCCAAGGAGGAACATGATACAAAGGATGTTTGCATTTAAGTAAAACAATCAAAGCTTAAATCCTACCGATACTTCTTCCTCTTGGAGCTTCATGCTACACCCATAAAGTGGCACTCAAGGTTCACCAAAACCTGCGACAGGGTCAAACATTCCTTTTCCTGGATACGAAATGACATTCGTAATTTTGTACTTGAATGTGATGTGTGTCAATGACAAGGGGAGAAACACAACCGTCGAAAGCACACTACAATCAATTCTCGATTCCACCTCGCTATTTGAAGGATATCTCTATGGATTTTATTTTCAATTTAATTTACCCAAATTGGGAAATAAATACGGCCATCATGGTGGTTGTTGACGCCTTTCCAAGTATGCTCATTTATGCACCCCTCTTCAACACATGTTTACAACATCCACGTATGGCTCAAATCTTCATGGATCAGTCTTCAAGCTTCATGGCATGCCATGACTCTTATTGTTTCTAATCAGTGATCTAACTTTCACAAGCAATTTTTAGCAAGAACTGCTCAAGATACAAGGCACAAAATTACAGCCCTCAACATATCTTTATCATCCCCAGACCGATGGCCAAATGAAAGTTGTCAATAAGTGTTTGAAACATATTTGAGGTGTTTTCCCTCTGAAAGGAAAAATCAAGTGGGCTCAATGGTTACCCCTAGCTAAATGGTGGTACAACACTTCATACCATAGGACTACACGCATGATTCCTTTTGAAGTGGTATATGGACATAAGCCACCTTCAGTTCTCTCATACTTATTGGGTGCCTCAAAGGTCCAGGCGGTTGACCTAACACTTACAGATCAAGAGGCTATTCTCTGTACCCTCAAAGATAATTTGTTCATGGCACATAATCGTATGAAGCAACAAGCAGATCAAGGTCTCTCTGAACATCAATTTGCAGAAGGGGATCATGTGTTTTTTCGACTGCAACCTTACAAGCAAACTTACCTCAAGGTTGAGCATTGTCAGAAGCTAGCGCCCAAATTTTATGGTCCTTATACCATGCTCAAGTGTGTGGGACAAGTCACCTATCAGTTAGCTTTGCCCAACCATTCGAAGCTACATCCTGTTTTTCATGTTTCATGCTTAAAGAAGGTGATTGGAGCTAAGTGCCAAATTCAAACCATCCTTCCAGAGTTAGCTGAAGAAGGATCCATTTGGCTACAACCAAAAGCATTTTTGGACTAGCATGAGCATCGCCTACGTCAGAAAACCATCAAGGAAGTGCTAGTCTAGTGGAAAGATACAACTCCAGCAGATGCCACTTGGGAACCAACTACCATTTTGCAACAATTTCCTCATCTCAAGCCTTGAGGACAAGGTTGTTTTTAAGGGGGCAGACATGTTAGGTTCCTAGCCCGCACATAGGTAGAACAATATATTCAGATGCAATAAAGTTAAATATTAATAAGGCCTTTCAATAAAATAGAATAAGGCGGATGTAAGAAGACCTAATAGAAGCTTTCGCTTCTAGAAGGATCTTCCTCTAGATGCTTCTTTTTAGTATAAATAGGAGTCAAGGGTATGAGAACCCTAGCTTGGATATTATTGTAATAGAGCTCTGCTCAACTGGAGGTTTCCCCCTCGAAGAGGCCCGTGAACATTGCGTTCAGATTCAAAGTGCTATTGCTGTTGTTATTCTTATATCATTTCAGTGTTATTGTGGTGAATGTTCTGGTTATATTGCTGTTATTCTACCATTACTAGCATTTTATTTCTGTTCTGCATACATTTTATATCTGGTATATTACAATATATGCTTTGTCTTCACATGAAAGTTAATGTTCTTAGTGAGACAAATGAGATTGTTACTATCACATTGAACTGTAATAGCTCTTTCACTTAGCCCTACTTCTAAACATAGTTTCATAAGAGAAATGAACTCCTTATAGGCATGAGTAATTGCCATATACTTTTCCTTTGTAGTGGAAAAAGAAACCATATCTTGTCTTTTTCTCATTCAACTTATTCCTCCACTAAACAATCAAAACACATATTTTCTCATAGATCTCATTTTATCTACATCCCTACCTAATTAGAATCCATATAACCCTATTTATCCATGGAGTGTAGGTCCCCTGAAACATCACTCGATAGAAAATGGAATATTTATAAGTACCTTGAAAATATATGAATACCCTCTTCACTACATCCCAATGTTTAGGCCCAAGATTAGCCATGAATCAATTGGAGACTCTAATTTCTAGGGCAATGTACGTTCTAGTATAGACCACAACATACATCAAATTACCAAGTATGCTAGCATAATGAACATAAACCATATACTCCATCCATACCTGCTAATACATGGAATCCATTCTTTTGCTTATATTTTCCTCTATAAGCAAGTTGCAACCATCTTTGGGAACACTTGAAAATATATAAACCATACAAAAAACATTACACCCTGCACATGTCTTTAAGATAATGAATCAATCTAATTACAAATTTAGTCATGGGTTACAACAATTATTCAATAAAAACTACTAAATATTCTCCTTTAAGCTCGAGATCTGAGAAATACTTTTTGGTAAAATAGTTCTACAATTAGAAGGAAAAATAAATGTTTTGAAAGAAATAAATTTGATAATGTATCACATGGAATTTTGTTTAATAGGAAGGTTATTACTGGAAAAAATTAACAGATTTGTGTCCTCAGATAGCCAAAAGTGTCACAAAATAACTTTCTAATAAGACACGGAACATCATAGATATTCAAAGTGAAAACTAGTTCTTTCAATTTATTTTCCATATCCCAATAGGGTAATAAAAATCTCCCCAGTTGAGTTACATTCATGTATTTCAGAAACAAAGAGCTAGTTTCTCACTATGGTTGCTTCATCATTGAATAAAGGCTCACAAATTGTCCACACACAAGCACTAGGGGCTCGGTTGTAACACATGTAAAAGTGATTGATATAAATAGAGGGCCTTTTACCAACCATTCTATTGGGACCAAGTAATTTTTTATGGAAATTGGAATAGTTGGAGTGCTATCTATGGGCCATATTTTCCAAAGAAAATGACCATATGGGAAAGGTTTTTCCAAAGGAAATTAATAACCATAATTTTGAACACTTTAACAACGTTGAGACAACAAGAGGGTTAATTGAATACTTATGGCCTAGAGTGGAGGTACGGAGATAGATGATGTTGGGGAAGTTCCATTTCCAGGTATCAATGGATCAAATCTTGATACACATCATGGTATTGTTGTCGGGATAGATATAGGACCATCCCAGTGATTTGAAATTCTGAAGGTACTTCAAGGCACTGAAGATGAAGTTATCAATTGTTTCTACTCTGGATTATCAAAATTATTTCCATATTGTATCTCAATAGACATAGAATAAAGGAATGAACTTGTTGTGGGCTTGAACCAACCAATTACTCATGGAATGACCATCGTTGATCCAGAAGAAAATGCAGATGGAGTTAAAACTTTTATCATCATTGGAATACATGGACAATATGAAACAAATGTAGGGGAATAAAGAAGGCCTGAAATTATTGAAGATTGGCATTAAGAGAGCAAGCTATAATGGCAAGGTGGTTGTTGTCCTGGATATAGTTTCTTCTGAGTTTTACACTGAGAAGGATCAAAGGTATGATTTGAACTTCAAGTAGGAGAATAATAATGGTGGCCAGAAGATATCAATATCTGTCCCTATGAATTTCAAACATATCTGGGCATGTATGAGGAAAACAAAGCTACAGGAAAAGGTGTCGATTCTAAGTTTGAAATACGATCAGGTTCGACCTTTCGTTTCTAGATAGGACATTGCTCATTGATTATTTTTATGGCATGTCTTAAAAAATTGTTTTGAGCAGATTGTATCTTGCTACCAAATCAAAATTTGAATGGTATTTAGTAGGCTTCCATCATCCATACAATTTTAGAAAAACACCCTTGTTTATTTTATCCATAAAAATTTTCAAATTTGGGCATGGACTGCACAAAGTTCTATTATTTGACTTAGATGGAAAGGCCACCAAAATACTATTGTTGGAAATTCTTTCTTTTTTGCTGCATGTTGTTGATCCTAGTGAAAATTAAGGGCCTACAAAGTGATTTTCATCTCATAATTTCTTTTTGGAGTAGTGCAGGTATTTGTTACACATGGAAAACAATTCTTAAGGATCTTTCTTTGTCTCAAAGCACTTGCATTAATGACTTGCGCCCAAAATGATACCTAGGGAAACAACTAAGGAGTTATGTTTGAGAGTGAGACCAAAGCTAGTCGTTACATTATTACTTTTGGTTTAGACAAAGATCCTGCACCAATAAAATCATTTATTTTGGCATTAGATGCAAACATATGGAATAGAATTGAATATGGAAAGTGTTGAAATATTGTAACTTCGAAGAATATTCTAATTATAATTGAGTTATTATCTTATAGATCAAATCCCATTTTGTGTATTGATCATGTTAGGACTTATGTATGACCAAATCCCATTTTGTGGATTGGTCAAACCATATATATATGGTGGTATTTGAGAAGTCGGCCCCTAGGGTTTAATAAAGTGGTTTTAACCACCATTGGGAGAAGTCAGACCTACCTGATGAAAAGACATAACTATAGTGCGTCCTCAACTAGTATTTATAAGTGAGAAGGATGCCTCATTTGTTCACTCACTCACACTCACTTATAGTGCGCATATTTTGAAGGTAGTTGCAGTTGCAAGAAGAACGAGAGAGAGGCGCATGCTCAGTCGTAGTCTTTTCTTGGTGGTTTTGTCTTAAGTCTTGGCATTTTATTGGAAATCTATTATCGAGGAAGTTTTTGCTCGATTTTCTCCCCCATGAGGGTTTCCCAAGATAAAATGCTATGTACATTGTGATTGTGTTTCTTTCAGTGATCCTAATTATGTTTTTTCTCTAGTAAATTGAAAAGAACTTAATAACAACTCTAAATTTAACATGGTATCAAAGCTTCACTGAATAGAGAACATTTCATTGGGTAACCAAAAACGTCACTATTGTCGTATAAGAAAATTAGGGATTTTTATTGGAAATAAATTTCTGCCTAAAAACCATCTAGAAAAGTGCACCCTACCCTAGCGCATCATTTGGTAGCTTGAGTGCACCTTTTTCAGTGACCAGAGCCTCCAAAAAGTGAAACCCTAGTTTTGACAGGTACGAGAAAACCAAAAAAACAGGAAACCAGAACTAGTACCAGAAGTACGAGTCCAAAAGTGCACAGGTCAATTTTCAAGGGGTAAAACTTGAAATTTTATGAAATGGTCATCTCTAGACAACTCGCCTCAGCTAAGCACATATTCTGGTAAGTTTATATTCAATTTATGAGCACTTTCATTTTCTAGTCATTTTCTTAGCTCCAGGTCAAGATGTCTGCAAACACCAATCTTGTTGACAAGTTAGAAGGTGTGGAAAATTTCCATTCTTGGAAGTACAAAATTGAACTCATTCTTGAAGAGAATGACCTTGAAAAATTCATAAAAGAAAATGTAATGGAAACTGAGGAAGAAGCAGCCAATGAGAAGTAGAAGAAGGATATGATTAGGGCCAAAAGGATAATTGCAGATAACATTAAATACCACTTGATCCCTCAAGTGTCTTCTAAGAATAATCCAAAAGAGATGTTTGATTCCCTAACCATAATGTATGAAGGAAATAAAATCAACCAGAAGATGAACTTGATAAACCAACTCAAGAATATAAAGAGGCAAAAAGGAGAAACAATCCAAGACTATTTCTCTAGGGTTACTCAATTCAAAGAATATTTAGAAGCAATTGGAGACAACTTGGATGAATATGAACTCATCATAAAAACTCTTGATGGTCTCACAATACCTTGGGATGCCTTCATCCAAACTATTTGTGCCAGAAAGGAGAAACTCCAATTTGAAAGTTTTTGGGAAGAATGTGTTCAAGAAGAAGCAAGAGTAGCCAACCAAGAAGCAATACTATTAAGGGATGGAGACCAAGCCCTAGCTGATCATGCTTAAGGAGGAAAGAAAAGGTCTCATTTCCAAAAGGAGACCCACCTCCATAAGGAATCTCACTCCCCATAGAGATTCATCCACTTCCATAAAGAATCTCACCCTCCAAGGAGATTCAAAAAATATTAGAAAGGTCAAAGAAGAGAAAAATATTTCTCCTCTTATCAATGTTATCATTGTGATAATATGGGACATATTGCTAATAATTGTCCTACGAGAAGAGAATAATACAAGAAGAGAAATAACAAAAGAAATCATGCCCATGCAGTTGAAGATGATGAGCCACCCACAAAATTGACTAAATAAGAGATTGAAGATTATGTTTTATTTTCTTCCCTCTCAGAATCTGTGACACCTAGAGAGGACACTTGGCTCATAGACAATGGTGCCTCTAAGCACATGATAGGTCAGAGAGACATTCTCTCTATCCTTACAGAAAATGACTATCCCTAGAAAGTTTCACTCGGATATGATTATAAGTACCCTATTAAAGGAATGGGATAATCCACCTACAAACTTGATTCAGGGATACTGATGAGAATGAAGGATGTACTCTATGTACTGGGTTTGACAAAGAACTTACTTTCTATCTCATCTTTAGATAAGAAAGGTTTCATGGTTGCATTCATAGATGGTGAAGTTCTTATGTGGCCTAAAGGAAAAACCATAGAAGATGTAATTGTTATTGGAACATAATAAGGTGGATTTTATAAGTTAAAAGGCCACTCAGATGTAGCCTTGACTCACTCCACTAAGAATCCATGTGAAATTTGGCATAGAATACTAGCTCACATCAACTAAAAATATTTACCATATGTAAGCAAGGTAGTTACAGGTCTACCAGAATTCAAGGTTGATCATGAAGGTGTGTGCAAGGGATGTGCACAAGGAAAGAATATAAATAATCCTTTCCCAAAGAGAGACAATAAAGAAAAAAAATCTTGGATCTCATCCACTCAGATGTATGTGGTCCAATTCCATCAACCTCTCTAAGTGGGTATGTATATTATGTGTCATTTATTGATGATTATTCTTGCAAGACTTGGGTGTATTTCTTGAAATAAAAATATGAAGTATTCATAAAGTTCAAGGAATTCAAAGCCTTGATAGAAAATATCTCCAAAAGAAAAATCAAGATACTCAGGTCAAATAATGAAGGAGAATACACCTCAAATGAATTTGGAAGATTTTGCAGAGATGGCGGGATTAAGAGGGATCTCACCACTCCCTATAATCCTTAGCAAAATGGTGTAGATGAAAGAAAGAATACAAAATAATGGAAGTAGTGAATACTATGATCCATGATCAAGATCTTCCAATGCACTTATGGGCTAAAGCAACAATAACAACAATTTATGTCCAAAATAGATAATCCCATAGTGCACTTGGGTTCAAAACCCTTGAAGAAATGTTCTTCGGAAAGAAGCCATATGTAATCCATCTCAAGATATTTGGTTGTCCAATGTTTGTACACATTCTGAAAGAAAGGAGAACCAAGTTTGATCCTTCAGGAAACAAAGGAATATTTGTTGGATACTATGAGGTATCTAAGGCCTTCATAATTTACATACCAGGTTACCATCATATTGAGATCAACAGAGATGTAAACTTTGACAAATATGTAGCACTCAAGAGATCAAGGATATGACAACTTGAAGAAGTATATGAAGAAGAACCTATAGCTCCCAGAGTTGCAGAACCAATGAAGGAAATTACAGTTACTCTTGATGATGAGATTCTAGAAGATCATGATATGATATAATCTCAAGAACCTCCCTATATGACGATATCTCACAAGAGAAATCCATCTTGGGAAAGGGAAATTATTCAATATGGAGAGAAGTATGGAGCCCCAGAAGGAACCATGAGACAAAGCAAGAAACCTAATCCATTCTCCAGTTATATGGCTTTGATATGTGATCTCATAGAAAAGGAACCTACTTGCTTTGAAAAATCCATTCAGAAGAAAGAATGGGTGGATGCCATGAGAGAAGAATAACAATCCATTATAAATAATGATCTGTGGGAAATATTTCCTAGACCGAAGAACAAATATCTGGTATCTTCCAAATGGATATACAAGATAAAACATGTTGTAGATGAAAGTATTAAAAAACATAAAGCAATATTTGTAGCTCGTGGATTTTCTCAAAAGGAAGGCATTGATTATGAAGAGACGTTTTCTCCTGTAGCCATATACACTTCTATCATAACCATCATAGTTGTTGCAACCAAAATGAAGTGGAAGTTATACCGGAAGGATGTGAAAACAACCTTCTTAAATGGTGTTATTGAAGAAGAAGTGTATATAGAACATCCACAAGGGTTTGAAGTTTAATATAGAAAGACTCATGTCTACAAGTTTAAGAAAGTTTTGTACAAGTTGAAGAAAGATCCTAGAACTTGGTATGGTAGAATTGATAGTTTCCTAATGAGCTTAGGCTTTACCAAGAGTAAAGATGATTCTAACCTTTACTTCAACATTATGAATGATGAGCCAGTTATATTTCTGATGTATGTGGATGACTTATTCTTAAAAGGAGAAGAAAATCTCATCACATATTGTAAGAATAAACTCACTGTAGAATTTGAGATGAAATACCTAGGCCTTGTTATCACTCTGTAAATTTGTTCGAATGATAAAAAAAAGACAGAGGTAACCTACAAACCAACTTTAGAGCTGGGTACTAGCCCGATCAGCTCAGAGAGGGCTCTCTTGTGTCACTTGGTATTTCTTTGGCAATAAATGGCTAGTTTTAGTTTGTTTTTTTGTATAAATTTGTTGGCAAGGAAGGGGAGGGACATTCAGGGCTATGGAGTCAAAATTCTGAAAATGAATAAAGACGCTGACTTGTCTATAGAACTCTCTAGAGGATAAAGGATAAATGAGGCGATTAGTCTGAGTTGTAAATTGAAATTTGCAGAGTGTAAGGAGAAAGGATAAAACAAGCAACTGCATCAGAGCATTGATGAAATGAATTTTGAATTAGTTAGGAATAAATTTACACAGTTTAAATTGCTTAAGCCAATAGCATCACAATATGAATTCTGGGCCTTTGAACTATCCAATTCAAACATAAGACAATGCAAATGGAATTATAAACACAAGAAATACATACAAAGAGAGAAGACAAAGCTCATATCACCACCAATAGAATATTTTCATAGAGACTTCAAAGACTTCTGCATATGTATTCAATTCAGATTAAGAAAATTACAATAGAGTTCAGAACAACTAGAATTGTGCCCTTGCACTCCCGCCAACATTAATACATTTGGAACTTCTAATACTTATACAATTCGAGTTCCTTTAGTTAGAAACCGATTACAATAGCTGAACTGAAACATTTCATCTTTTAAAACTGAATATAATGATTACACATGACAATTTTGGTATGATAATCGACTATAATGATTATCAGGAAAATGTTTTATGATACAACTGTTGATTCCTACGCTTCATCTCCTTCCTCTGCTACATTCTCTTTGAAATGTCACTTGTATTCTTTCAAATCTAATTCCATTTATCCATATTCTCCTTAAATATTTGGGAATATCATATTTGAATAAAAATAATTCCCAAATATTTTTTTATCCTGTAGAATTAAATTTCCATATTTTAATTCATGCTTGTGTTTTTTAAAAACTATTTATTTCTTTCTTCTCATGGTTTTGAAAACCATGTCTTGTTTTCCCCAATTTACCATTTCGCTGTGAAAACCATTTATTGGTTTGTTTCCCATGGTTTTGAAAACAATTTCATTTTTAATGCTCTTCATTTACTTCTGTAAAACATTTGGATAAACAATTATCCAAATATTCCTTTCACGCGCATATTCCCATTTAATTCTTTTCCATGGCAATAAACATTAATCTCTTTGCTCTGTAAAACATTTTCACCATGAGGAAGACATTTTTTATGGCATTGGAAACTCCATGATTTGTTTTGAAATGCATTCCTGGAAAACTATCATCATATGTCGTAGGTTTATGAAAAAAAGTTATACATTAAATGATTGTCATAGTATTTTGGGCTTGGGAGGAGTGGTTTTAACCCACACCACTTTTACACCCGAAATGCATCATGTAAGAACACGTCTCCCTGACCAAAAACCACCGGTCAAATTTCGGCCCACCTTCAAATAATTAACCTCAATTTACTTTTAACCCCCAAAATGTATGTGTTCCCTCCATCCACCCTTTGACTTTTGCACATTAAAAATTGAGATTCGTTCCCATGATTTGACGCGAGGTCATGAATTAAATATTGGATTAAATATTAATATAAATATTTTAATATAAAAATATTTATATTAATAATAATAAACCCTTTTTCCATTTTCTAAGGACTTTGGGCATATGAGGCTTATCACATGACTTTGTTGATAGGATAAGGGTGCTTAAGCTTAATAAAATGGATATTTTTAATTTTCAATGAGAATATGATAATAAGGGGTAAAAATGAATGAAGTGATGGAACCGAGGGATTTATATAAGCATTAAGGCTAGATATATGTTTGGGATATTTTCCAATTTTGACTCATGGAGGATGTAACTATTTTGGATGATTAGTCGAGTGAATGATTTAGGTGATGGGATCTTGACGGAGCCAGTGAAAAAGTTTTAAAGTCTGAGTGGAAAGATAACACAAGGACAATATGCTTTGGAAAAATTAATGAAAATTAGCATGTGATAACATTGGCTCCAATGGAGATTCTATCCTCCCAGTGAGTTAGCAAAGAAATCATTGACCTAGTGCCTGATCCATTGGGATGCTCCCAAAACATGTGTGTGTACCCTACTCTAACTTGTCACCAGTGTTCGCTGAAAACCAGGGTCTGCACATTGCTCTCAACTGGAGACTGAACGCTGAATACACCGCTAAAATATGACTGTACACACTACTAAAAAACCAAACTAAAAAATTCTTGACCAACAAGCTTATTCACACCTACCTACCCTAACTACTGAAATGAACTGCCAATCAAGTGAAATCATAATGCCAATGCAACCATGCAATAATTTTATCCAATGTTTTTTTTCTTTGCACATGCTTGATCCAAGTCTTGTTTACTAATAATTCATTCAAGAATTTACCTATAAATTCAAATCTCAAAAAATTAAAAACATTGGGACTATTTACTGCCTCCAACAAAACTGCAAATGGATCCTCTAAAACATGCACAAAACAATAGTCATGTTTCACTCCTTCCACTGCATTTTTGTTTTCATGTGATTTAACCTGTTGATTGCCACCAAGAGGCTGAAAAATTTGCTGAGACTGTTGGAAATAAAAATCTTCTGAATCAGAGGACAGTGTTGGCTGAAATGATACCCCTGGTCGAAAGAAATCCATATCTAACACTGACATTGATTGACCATCATCTTTATTTCCAAGATGGTAGTTGAGCACAACCTACAAATCTGAACTGAAATAACCTTCTATGTAATCAACAACACGGTCATCAAATGCATGAGAAGGTTTTTGTTCTTCCTTACTGATAACAATTTGCTCATGTAAAACAATGTCACTGTGAATGAAGTTAGACTTCCCCGCTTCCTTTGTTATCTCATGATTTACTTTCAACAATTCAAAGGAAGAAAAACATAATGGAAGATAATTTTCATTTGAAAGTCCACTTCTTTCTTCATATTCAACATCATGTCTGGAGGATTTCTGATTTGAAACATTATAAACATTTTTCTTCAACAATTTGAAAGAAGAAAAACACAATGACAAGGTTCTTTCACCTAATTCAAAAACTTCTTCATTTTCTTCACTGTTGTCATATGCACATTTTTCAATTTCTTTGGATTGCTGAACACACTCATTTTCAGATTCATCTTCGACCAATAGCTGCAATTTTTAACTAACAAGACCTTCTACATAACAAGTAAAAGGGTCATCAAAAACATGAGAAGATTGCTACAATTTCTTGTCAATTTGTTCCAGTGAATCATTGTGATTTGGCATCAACACACATTCCTTTGCTTCAATGATGATCTTAGAATTTTATTTCAACAATTTAAATGAAGAAAAACATAAAGGTAAATAATTTCCATCAGCTGATTCAATACTTTCTTCTTTGTAACTGTCATATGTAGGTTGATTGCTCTCATTCCACTATTGAAAAGGAACATTTTCTGATAGAGAACATGCAACTATTTGTTCTAGGAATTCAACATCACAATCATCATCATATTCATCATATATAGGAAAATCAACAACATCTGCATTGTCCTCTAACAAGGAAAAGCTTGGAACATCAACCTGCTCTTCAACAAGCTGATTTGCAAATTCAACTTCTTGATTGTCTACAAATGAATACATATAAAAATCAGTACCATGCTTATCATGGGGTGGATTAGAAGCTAAATTAGCACCATCTCTTTCGATAACTGAAATATAATCCTTTGCAAAATCATTAGCATTTAAAACTTCAAGAGGGCATATGATATTATTAACTCTTTGCTCAAGATTCAAATCAACTGTTTTCTGTTCATATTCATTGTCATGTTCTTTAGCATTCAACTCCTCATTTCGAATCTATTTACATGCTTGGATATTGTGTTGAATCTCCTGAGCATCATTAAACATTTGTTATAAGGACTTAGGTCTTCTTTCCATCAGGAGGAAAGACAAATATGGATAAAAAGTTGTTGCATAATGGAGCATGGAAGAAACTTCAGTGGGTTGAATTTCTTTGGGAAAATTGTAATAAATACTGGAAAACCTTCTACTGAATGTAGAAATAGTTTCATTGCTCTGCCTTTTAGGCATAGAACTCTATAAGTTGTATATCCAAATATTTCTCCTTGCCCCAAAACTTCAAAAATACATTCTTCAATTCCTCCCATGAGATAATTGTCTCTGGCAGCAAGTGTTTAAACCAGTCTTTGGTATCCCCTTTCAAGGATTGAGAGAAGGCCCTCATACAAGCATCATCATGATCAATCTAAAAAAGATCTATCAAATACTCAAAATCTTGGATGTGTTTTTCTGCTATGATGGCATCAGGTTCTCCATCAAAAAGAGGTAGGTACTTATAGTGCTTTGGAGGAAAATCATGAAGGGTGTGAGCTAATTTTAAGGGTATGTATCTATGATGAATCTTGGAGGGTGTTGGATCAAGTAAAAGAGGTGAAAAATCATCTTTGGTTTCATGAGGCTCAACAACTTGGTTATGGTCATCACATGCTTCAGATGGAAAATTTTGATCAAAATTAGTGATATAGTGAGGAGATGTATGTACAACTTTAAGAGGAGGATATATAATTGCAATATTCTCATGATCATCATTTGAATGCAACAGGTAAAGAAAAATTTGTTTAGCATGTTCAGGAAAGGACAAAAGGTAATTAGTAACAAAAAATATTATGTCTTGGAAAAAACTCAACTTTGGGTACTTGTTTTCTCCCATGATATCCTTTCATACCTCTTTCAAGGGATCTCATCTTCCAGTGAAGTCACTGAATCACATTTGAATCTTGAGTGGAGTGGCTAATAAAACATTCAGGCTACTGAGTCTTTGGACAATGGAGTCGCCATGAAAATTTTGAATTCTAGATTCTTGAAAATGGAGTTGTCAGGTGAATGATGTACAACCTTTCTGTGTCTGAATACTTTTCACCATCAATACTTAGATTTTAACTTTGTCGTTTCTCCTAGGGAATATTTCACCTTCTCTCCTCGACAACGATGCCAGAATTTTAACACTCTGTAAATTTGTTTGACTGATAAAACAAACAATAGAGGTAAACTAAAAACCAACTTTAGAGCTGGGTACTAGCCTGTTCAGCTCAGAGAGGGCTCTCTCATGTCACTTGGTATTTATTTGGCAATCAATGGTTAATTTTAGTTTGTTTGGGGGTGTTTTTGTATAAATTTTTTGGCAAGGAAGGGGAGGGACATTCAGGGATATGTAGTTAAAATTCTGAAAATGAATGAAGACACTGACTTGTTTGTAGAACTCTCCAGAGGATAAAGGCTAAATGAGGCGATGAGTTTGAGTTGTAAATTGAAATTTACAGAGTGTAAGGAGAAAGGAGAAAACAAGCAACTGTTGTTGATACTGAGAGGGGGGTGAATCAGTATCAAGTACAATTTAAAACATTTTTCAAATTATACTTAAACCATTCAACTATATCCAATGAACAATGAACAATAGTATAAGAGTTACACCAATACACCATGCACAATATATGAGAAATAATCAATAGTTATTGTTCAAGGGAAGTAATGACTTCCAAAGGTAGCTACAAATTCCAAATGTAAAGGGAGGGATAAACCTCCAAGAGGAAGATACAATCCTCCAATATCAAGA
>SNQJ01S0003998.1:277430-293606 GCA_010110895.2 Picea sitchensis | reverse complement strand
CAAATACCTTCATCAATCTTGCGGTCCAAAACCCATGACTAGGGTTGACATCAATGACAACAACCAATCTTCCAACAACTACATCATAGAATTGATGAAATGAATTCTGAATTAGTTAGGAAGAAATTTACATAGTTTAAATTTCTTAAGCCAAGAGCATCACAAGATGAATTCTGGGCCTTTGAACTATCCAATTCAAACAGAAGACAATGTAAATGGAATTAGAAACACATGAACTACATACAAAGAGAGAAGACAAAGTTCATATCACCACCATTAGAATATTTTCATAGAGACTTCAAAGACTTCTACATATGTATTCAATTCAGCTTCAGAAAATTACAATAGAGTTCAGAACATCTAGAATTGTGCCCTTGCACTTCTGCCAACATTCATACATTTGGAACTTCTCATACTTATACAATTCAAGTTCCTTTATTTAGAAACCAATTACAATAGCTAAACTGAAACGTTTCAGCTTCTAAAACTGATTATAATTATTACAAATGATAGTTTTGGTATGAGAATCAACTACAATGTTTAACAAGAAAACGTTTTATAATCCAACTGCCGATTCCTATGCTTCAAATCCTTCCTCTGCTACATTCTCTTTGAAATGTCACTAGTATGCTTTCAAATCTAGATCCATTTATCCATATTCTCATTAAATATTTGAATAAAAATAATTCCAAATATTTTTTATCCTGTAGAATTAAATTTTCATATTTTAATTCATGCATGTGGTTTTTAAAAACCATTTATTGCTTGCTTCCCATGGTTTTGAAAACCATGTATTGTTTTTCCCAATTTACCATTTCATTGTGAAAACCATTTACTGGTGTGTTTCCCATGGTTTTGAAAACCATGTCTTCATTACCATCTTTGGTAAAATATTTTTAATCCTCTTCTTTTACTTCTGTAAAACCTTTGGATAAAGAATTATCCAAATCTTCCTTTCACATGCATCTTCCCATTTAATTATTTTCCATGGCAATAAACATTAATCTCTTTGCTTTGTAAAATTTAAATTTTACCTCTGTAAAACATTTTCACCATGAAGAAGAAATTTTTTATGGCATTGGAAACTCCATGGTTTGTTTTGAAATGCATTCCTGGAAAACTATCATCATATGCCGCAGGTTTATGAAAACAAATCATACATTAAATGATTGTCATAGTATTTCGGGCTTGGGAGGAGTCATTTTAACCCACACCACTTTTACCCCTGAAATGCATCACGTAAGAACACGTCCCCGACCAAAAACCACTAGTTAACCTTCGTTTACTTTCAACCCCTGAAATGTATGTGCACCCTCCATCCACCCTTTGACTTTTCCACATTAAAAATTGAGATTTGTGCCCATGATTTGAAGTGAGGTCATGAATTAAATATTGGATTAATATTAATATAAAAATATTTATATTAATAATAATAAACCCTTTTTCCATTTTCTAAGGACTTTGGGCATATGAGGCTTATCACATGACTTTGTGGATAGGTTAAGAGTGCTTAAGATTAATAAAATGAATATTTTTAATTTTCAATGGGAATATGATAATAAGGGGTAAAAATGAATGAAGTGATGGAACTGAGGGATTTAGACAAGCATTAAGGCTAGATATAGGTTTGGGATATTTGCCAGTTTTGACTCATGGAGGACATGACTATTTTGGATGATTAGTTAAGAGAATGATTTAGGTGATGTGAGATTGACGAAGCTGGTGAAAAAGTTTCAAAATCTGAGTGGAAATATAGCACAAGGACAAGATTCTTTGGAAAAATTAATGTAAATTAGCATGTGATAAAAGGTATGATGCATTATTTCTTAGGTCTTGAAGTTTGGCAGAGCCCAGAGAAGATATTCCTTAACCAAGGGAAGTATGTAGTTGAAATACTGAAGAGGTTTGACATGTTGGAATGAAAATCCATGAACACACCCATGGAAACAAAGTTGGAGGTCTTGGTTGATACTTCGTCAGAATTGGTTGATGCTACTATGTACATACATATTATTGGTTCGTTGATGTATCTAATGAATACTAGGCCCAATATATGCTTTGTTGTGAACACCTTGATTCAGTATTTGGTAGAGCCCAGACGTGTTCTCCTTGTAGCTACAAAACATGTGATGAGATACCTTAAGAGTATGTTAGACTTTGGTCTATGTTATACTGAAGATCATGAATTCATGCTGTTTGGTTATACTAATTCAGATTGGGCTAGAAGTGTTTATGATAGAAATAACACTTCAGGATGTTGTTTCAGTCTAGGGTCAGCCATGACTTCATGGCAGTGCAGGAATCAATCTAGTATTTCTCTCAACATGACATAAGCATAATACATTGTTTCATGTTCCTCCAATTGTGAATCCATATGGCTTCAGAAGTTATTTCCATGTCTATTTGATCTAGAGATGGAAGCCACTGTGATGCTATGTGATAACCATAGTTTCATAAATATGACAAAGAACCCAATGTTCCATGACAAATCAAAGCACATAGAAATCCAGTATCACTACATTCGTGATATGGTGCAGAGAGGAGTTGTAAATCTCCAATATGTTTGCACAATGTATGAGCATGTTGCATATGTGTTGAACAAGCCTTTGTCTCATGTGAAGTTTGAATACTTCTGAGACAAGCTTGGTATAGTCCGAAAGGACCTCCCTCGAAAGGGGGAGTGATGTTGATGATACTATGGTATATTGACCAACAATAGGTAGCTCTGTTAGGATTTTATATCCTAGGGGATTGATCATCCCTGGAAATATCATGAAGGTCCGGTAAGGATGGTCTGTCAGAGTACATGTGAATGTATATTCCAACTGTGGTCAGTAATGGTAGGTCTACTAGGATTTTATATCCTAGGAATATTTTGATTCCTGGGTCGAACCCAAAGTTCCGGTAAGGACAGGCTGTCAGAGTACCATGTGGTAGATCTATTAGGATTTTATATCCTAGGGAATATTATGTTTCTTGGGTAGATCCCGAAGGTTTGATAAGGACGGTCTGTCAGAGTACGACAAAATGTTGTTGTTGCACCAGCATCATTCTGTTGCTATATAGTGATGATGTTGTTATCTCAACTTCGTGTTGATGATGTCATTCTTTTAGCCTTGTGTTGTTGTTGATGATGTTGTATCAATCTTGTGCTGTTGTTGATGATGTTGTATCAGCCCCATGTTATTAATGATGATGGTGTACCAGCCTTGGGTTGGTGATATTGTTGTTGTATTGTTTTACTAATTGATGTTGATGTTTCAACTTCATACAAATGCTAATGATGATGCTACTCCAACTCCATGCTATGAACGATGAGAAAAAATTCCGATGATTTGTACATATTCCAATCAATGTTCCATATCTTGATGATGTTGCTACCCTCTCTCTTTCCTGATGATGTTGCACTAGGTTATGTCAATAGAATACCCTTCTCGTTAAGGGGGAGTATTGAAATATTGTAACTTTGAATAATATTCTAATTATAATTGAGTTATTATCTTAAAGATAAAATCCCCTTTTGTGGATTGATCATGTCAGGACTTATGTATGACCAAATACCCTTTTGTGGATTGGTCAAACCATATTTATATGGTGGTATTTGAGAAGTCGACCCCTAGGGTTTAATAAATCAGCTTTAACCACTATTGGGAGAAGTCATCCCTACCTGATGAAGATACATAACCCTATCACCTCCTCAACTAGTATTTATAAGTGAGGAGGATGTCACATTTTTTCACTCACTCACACTCACTTCTAGTGCACATCTTTTGAAGGTAGTTGCAGTTGCAAGAAGAAGGAGAGAGAGGTGCACCAGTCCTAGTATTTTCTTGGTGGTTTTGGATGTAGTGGTTTTACTAGCAAGATTAGGTTATGAGAAATCATATTGTGAAACAATAGAGTTTATACGCTTTTCCAGTCTTTGAGGCACTTAGATTTGAACATGCATTTGATAATGTATGGACATATAAGAAATGATTTGAGAAGTGAAATGGAGTTCCAACAAGCGCAAATGGCTCAATTATGAGGTAACATGGGGCACCCAATGAAGTTTGTCCAAGAGCACTTGAAATCATAGGCCTGATTTAGAAAATTGCAAAGAAAAAATGAAATTACAGAAAAACTAACTCTGTAACGAAATGCCAAGAAAAATAACATTTAAAGGTTGAGTTTTTGGCATATATATGCACATTTGGGTGTTGGAATACTTATGTAGGGCTGACCTAAGATAGAGTCCTGGATTAGGGAAAACCTAGTTTTGATATGAAGAAAGGAGAAATCTAAGGCCAACCCCTTTTAACAACCTTGGAGGTATTTTTAAGATGATCGTGCCCATTCTAAAAGATCATGTTTTCATCTTCAAAAGGACACTTAGGGTCCCTTTCACACTTTGGAGAAAGCTTTAAGACTGTGGTTGTTTGTTTTAAGGAGGAAAGGGAGTGTTGAAGGGCCTTTGGAGGCTAGATGTTGCACCAAAGCCCCCATTTTTTCCCTTCATTCAGGGAGATGGGTCACCCCAAGAGGGATTTTCCCCCATAATTGTTGTACATGTGGCTTAGAAGTCCAAGTTTTGTATTGTTTTGATTAATTAATTGTTGAAGAGGGCATTTTCCCCCTCACAAATGCATCAACCTAATAGGTTTGTGTTGAAAGTAAAATAACTTTGCAAATTGATACATCTGAAGGTTTGCACACATGGTTGTCAATTTCCACTTTTTGGTCAAGACGTGATTATAGCCAGTACACGTCTTCTACATGCAACTTATCTATTAGGAATCTAAGATTCCATGTGCTTGTATTAATTGATTTAGCTTCCTCTTGTAAAGTGATAAATATCACTAGAGTGAATTCTTCAGTCCTAAATTTTTAATCATAGTTACAAAGTTACACAAGAATTTTTAGAATCTATGCAAAATTTTTGTATCTTAATATCCACAGACTAGAAAGTTTTGGAACATGAAACCGAGTCAACAAAATCCTTGATCTTGAGCTATGTTTAAGAAGTATATCTAAATCCAATAACATATATTGCATCTAAAATCCTTGTTATCGCACGAGTTGTAGGTTGGGAAAACCCCGACCCAACCACCAAGTGGAAACAACTAAGGGACACTATGCCCAATGTCACCTTGATATAGGTCTCGCACTTCAAGGGTGAATAAGACACTCTACGGAGGCGATTCCGATGACCTTAGGGGGATTGAAGTGGATAGAGGGGAAGAATATAAGTATCCCCCTAAAGGTTAGTGATGGAGGAGAAAAATGGCTCCGATGACTCATCTCTGGGTGATTTAAGGTTGCCAAGTCTTTGGGTACCTGCAAAAGTGTTTGTATCTGCCCAAGACACAAGAAAAACCACAATTGCATATAGTATGTTAGGTGGACAAGCAAGTTAATATTTTTGTCTCTAATATCAGCAGTAAATCAATCAATATATCATAAATTATTAAACCATGAAAAGTGTAATAAGATCTAGTATAAGTGAATTTGAAAGCACAAGAGTTAGACTAGAAAATGACTAAAGATTAACATGCAATTTTCTATTTAAAACAAGGTTTTCATACAATATATCTGTAGTAAAATTTATTGGCCTTATGGATGTAACATATAATGCATTAGAAAAAAAAAATTACCCAATGAAACTTACCCAAAAGTTGACGAAAAAGTGCACTATAGCAAGTAGAATATGAGGGAAACGTTTTAGCTTAAGTCAAGGGTTAGTTTGTAGGGTTATTAGGGTTAGAATGGTTAGCGTTTCTGTAGCCTTATGGATGTAGGGTTAGTTTGTTAACAATATCAATATTTACTGAGAGAGAGGGGATGCCTCAATGATGCAAGAAATCCTAAGGCTCAAAGAACAAAATCCAAGGGAGAGAACTTCAAGACCTTGACTTTTCACGTTTACCAAGGAAACAATTTATTTCTACAATGCAACAAGTGATGACTAGTTCCTTTAATGGTTGGGTTAATGGATTCAAGAAAATAATAAGATATAGGTACTACCTTCCTTGGGGGTGTAAATCCTCTTACTCCCCAAGGAAAGTATCCCTAGCTAGGGTTTAGACTAAGAGGGTGTATGCACTTATACTTCTCTTAGTAAACCCTTGCTAAATAAACAAAACTTAAGCAAAATTATTATGGATACTAAGGTGGGGGTTTATTCCCTTATACTTACCACCTATCTCTAGCAAGATAACCTTCACC
Source organism: Picea sitchensis (assembly GCA_010110895.2). Classification (NCBI taxonomy): domain Eukaryota; kingdom Viridiplantae; phylum Streptophyta; class Pinopsida; order Pinales; family Pinaceae; genus Picea; species Picea sitchensis. Next base: position 287,402 of record SNQJ01S0003998.1, on the reverse strand, counting down.
TGAAACACAAATGATAACGCAAGAAAATTTTCTTACCAAATCAAGAAAAATATGCTAAGATAAACCACCACAATAGCAAGAGAAAATCCTTCCAAGGATAATACATGATTCCACCAACCAATAACCAATAAATATATCCACACAATATCACAATAGATATATAGCCAAAGATAGCGAAAATTTCAGTCCAAGGCCTCTCCAAATGGGAGAGATATGTCCAAATGAGATTCACATGATCACTTATTTATACAAAATGTCTTACTCATAGTTTTTCCACACAATTCAGGGTAAACCACAAGAAAATGGGTCAATATCCCTAATATTTATCCTTTACAAAATAATATTAAACAATCCACTCTAAAATTTATTTTTTTCACAAATTAAACCCTAAAACAAGAGGACATCTCTCCTTTAGGGGACATTTTGGCACTATGAAGATGTTGTTGGGGTAGTAGATGCATGAATAGGCCTCTAAATGCCACTTTTCACTCATCCAAGTCCTCCTCCTCATGGTCAAAGTATTCTTCTCCTCAAAAAATCCATGTGTTAATGAGCCATGTATTCACCACCAAACCCTAGCCCCTCTAGGTGACGTCAAGCCTCCAAAGATGACGTTTTGCCTCTCCTAGGAAAAAAATTTGGCATGTGAGGGATAGCTCATTTCATCCATGGTGTCTTCTAGGCCTCCAAAGGCATGTTTCTGTCATACGACATGCAAGCCCTTGGCATCCAACTTGTGAGCTTAAAGCCCCATGTAAGCCCAAGCTAGGTTTGTTCTCCCAAAACTAGTCACCAAGCAAGGGCCTACAAAGAAAAATAAGCATGTCCTCCAAATATATCAAGTAAAAATATCATCATGAGTAAATCAAATCAATAAATGAGCCACCTAATAATGTGCATCAAATATTACTCTATCAAACAAGTAAGTGCTCAAGAACATTATGTAACTTTCCAAGATTGGGTATGGGAGGGTTGACGAGGTGTCCTATTGGGTAGATATTTCCCTAGGTCAAGGAATGTTTCCCAAGTGATCCCTCTCTAATCCATGTGAAGTGGATGAAGTGGTCATGGGTTAAGAATCATTGGGAAAAGGGTTCATGACATGATCCCTCTCTAGCATCTTTTCCTTGATTTGGTAAGAAATTACTTTTGCTTAATTAATTGTTGAAGAGGGCCTTTTCCCCCTCACAAATGCATCAACTTAATAGGCGCTGAAAGTAAAATAAATTTTCAAATTGATACATCTGAAGGTTTTCACACATGTCTATCAATTTCCACTTTTTTGTCAAGAAGTGATTATAGCCAGTACAAGTTTTCTACATGCAACTTATCTATTAGGAATCTAAGATTCCATGTGATTGTATTAATTGATTTATCTTCCTCTTGTAAAGTGATAAATATCACTAGAGTGAATTATTCATTCCTAAATTTTTAATCATAGTTACAAAGTTACACAAGATTTTTTAGAATCCATGCAAAATTTATGTATCTTAATATCCACAGACTAGAAAATTTTGGAACATGAAACTGAGTCAACAAAATCCTTGATCTTGGGCTATGTTTAATAAGTATATCTAAATCCAAAAAAATATCTTTCATCTAAAATCCTTGTTATCACACGAGTTGTAGGTTGGGAAAAGCCCGACCCAACCACCAAGTGGCGACAACTAAGGGACACTATACCCAATGTCACCTTGATATAGGTCTCGTGCTTCAAGGGTGAATAAGACACTCTACAGAGGCGATCCCGATGACCCTAGGGGGATTGAAGTGGATTCAAGGGAAGAATATAAGTATCCCCCTAAAGGTTAGTGATGGAGGAGAAAAATGACTCTGATGACTCATCTCCGGGTGGTTTAAGGTTACCAAGTCTTTGGGTACTTGCAAAAGTGTTTGTATCTGCCCAAGACACAAGAAAAACCACAATTGCATATAGTATGTTATGTGGAAAAGCAAGTTAATATTTTTGTCTCTAGTTTCAGAAATAAATCAATCAATATATCATAAATTATTAAACCATGACAAGTGTAATAAGAGCTAGTATAAGTGAATTTGAAAGCACAAGAGTTAGACTAGAAAATGACTAAAGATTAGCATGCATTTTGCTATTTAAAACAAGGTTGTCATACAATATATCTGTAGTAAAATTTATCGGCCTTATGGCTGTAACATATAATGCATTAGAGCAAAAAAATTACCCAATGAAACTTACCCAAAAGTTGACCAAAAAGTGCACTATAGCAAGTAGAATATGAGGGCAATGTTTTAACTTAAGTTAAGGGTTAGCTTGTGGGTTATTAGGGTTAGAATGGTTAGTGTTTATGTTGCCTTATGGATGTAGGGTTAGTTTGTTAACAATATCAATATTTACTGAGAGAGAGGGGATGCCTCAATGAGGCAATAAATCCTAAGGCTCAAAGAACAAAATCCAAGGGAGAGAACTTCAAATCCTTGACTTTTCACGTTTACCAAGGAAACAATTTATTTCTACAATGCAACAAGTGATGACTAGTGCCTTTAATGGTTGGGTTAATGGATTCAAGAAAATAATACGCTATAGGTACTACCTTCCTTGGGGGTGTAAATCCTCTTACTCCCCAAGGAAAGTATCCCTAGCTAGGGTTTAGACTAAGAGGGTGTATGTACTTATACTTCTCTTAGTAAACCCTTGCTAAATAATCAAAACTTAAGAAAAATTATGATGGAGACTAAGGTGGGGGTGTATTCTCTTTTACTTACCACCTATCTCTAGCAAGATAACCTTGACCTGAAACCCAATGATAGCGAAAGCATATTTTCTTACCAAATCAAGGAAAAGTTGCTAAGATAAACCACCACAATAGCAAGAGAAAATCCTTCCAAGGATAACACATGATTCCACCAACCAATAACCAATAAATATATCCACACAATATCACAATAGATATATAGCCAAAGATAGAGAAAATTTCAGTCCAAGGCCTCTCCAAATGGGAGAGATATGTCCAAATGAGATTCACATGATCGCTTATTTATAAAAAAATGTCTAACTCATAGTTTGTCCACATAATTTAGGGTAAACCACAAGAAAATGGGTCAATATCCCTAATATTTATCCTTTACAAAATAATATTAAACAATCCACTCTAAAATTTACTTTTTTCACAAATTAAACCCAAAAACAAGAGGACATCTCTCCTTTAGGGGACATTTTGGCACTTTGAAGAAGTTGTTGGGGTAGTAGATGCATGGATAGGCCTCTAAATGCCACTTTTCACTCATCCAAGTCCTCCTCCTCATGGTCAAAGTATTCTTCTCCTCAAAAAATCCATGTGTCAATGAGCCATGTATTGACCACCAAACCCTAGCCCCTTTAGGTGACGTCAAGCCTCCAAAGATGACATTTTGCCTCTCCTAGGAAAAACTTTTGGCATGTGAGGGATAGCTCATTTCATCCATGGTTTCTTCTAGGCCTCCAAAGGCATGTCTCTGTCATACGACATGCAAGCCCTTGGCATCCAACCTGTGAACTTAAAGCCCCATGTAAGCCCAAGCTAGGTTTGTTCTCCCAAAACTAGTCACCAAGCAAGGGCCTACAAAGAAAAATAAGCATGCCCTCCAAATATCTCAAGTAAAAATATCATGATGAGTAAATCAAATCAATAAATGAGCCACCTAAGAATGTGCATCAAATATTACTCTATCAAACAAGTAAGTGCTTAAGAATATTATGTAACTTTCCAATATTGGGTATGGGAGGGTTGACGAGGTGTCCTATTGGGTAGATCTTTCTCTAGGTCAAGGAATGTTTCCCAAGTGACCCCTCTCTAAGCCATGGGAAGTGGATGAAGTGGCCATGGGTTAAGAATCATTGGGAAAAGGGTTCATGACATACACGGGGTTGTAGTATCTCATATATGGGTGCCTTTGTAGAGGGTGTGTGGCACCTTCTTTTGCGATGCACTTTTTCCAAGCCCATATTCTTGCCATTATTTTCTTATTTATATTTTAAGGGATAAGTTGAAGGCCACTATCCTAGCTTGGTGTCCAGATAATGATAGTGTCATTCACAAATACCTTGTGGAAATGAGAAGGATGGCTTGTGATGATACCCCCTTACCCCCAGTCATGCAACTAAGAACCACTACCCTGGCTTGGTAAGCAGACGATGGTAATTTATACCACTAAGTATATATTATCATGATAGGCCAGCTCGTGATGAGACCTCCCATCCTCCAAGTAACCCTTTTAGCATTCATTATCATTTATTTTGTAGGTCCCCCATTTCTTATAGAGAAGCGTTTCATTTCTTTTTTGGGGATCCTTGGACGAATCATGTGGAAGGTTTATACTTATGATCTTATATTTTTATCCAACAACAACCCCTCTAGGATTTTATCCCCTTCTTCCCATGAAATGAGGGATAACCCCTTCTTGGGTCAGTACACCCTAAAATCCCAAGAGACAAGGAAATGTGGTTTTAGGTGATGGAAAGTGGTAAGTATGGTTGGGAATTGTATGATGTCCCTTTAAGAGAGTTTCCTAGTAGAAAAACCATTCCCGAGGAAGATCACTTATTAGGGAACAATGTCAACCACCGAGGTGAAACGAGGCAAAAAGTAGAATGTCCAAGCATATGTCATGAAATCTAAAGTATTCTAAGATACAACATACTCAAAATGCCTCAAATATTGAAATGAAACTCACCATAATACCTGACTTCTACCTCATGGAGAAAATCCCATTTCCTTACAGAAGCCAACTGGTGTGGTGGACGCCGTCTGAAAATCCTGAACTCTGTGGGTGTGAAAAGGGTCTCCATCTATGCAAGTGGATACCACAAGCTACTTGCCTCTCGATAGTCCATGTCTGCAACCTTAAGGCCTCGATACATTGCCTCCTTAGTTATCCCTAAAAGTTGGGGATAACAAGCCTAAACATTGGGTGAAAAACATATTTATTTTCTACATTTTTCATTTTCTTGTGCAAGTCATAAAGTGGTCACAAATAATCCACTTACAACTTATATTCATATCATCTAGAAGAATTCATTAGTTCCTATAATGTACAAATTAATGTGTTAACAAATTTTTTATGTTATGATTCAACATTCATAAATATCATTGCAATACAACAAAAAAAATTCAATGTTTTTCAAGTTTCCAACAAATCTCTAAAATTTACCAACCCTTTTCATTCATAGATATATCCTCAAATTTGTAATTCCTCTAACTTTACTATCCAGGGCTCTACCATCTTAAAGAGGATTTGGAAAGCATGGCAGGTTGCACATATAAGGTGGAATTTTCATGATTTTAGAAAGATGGGATCTATATAGTAGCAGAATCTGGGGGTTTAGGAACCCTTGGGGTTCTCTTGGTTCTTTTTCTAGGCTTGATGGTAGGTTTATTTCCAATAAAAGGAAAAAGAAAATTGACGGACTTGTGATATGAACAATGTCATAATTATTTCTCATGGAGGGACACTTCCAATAGGTTCACTTACAATATATTTTTTCCTATGTAACCCAATTAGGCACATGATCAATATTACTATGAAATTAAAATATGGATGGTTGACCACATATAATGAAGAATAATGGTTGAGGAGGATTAATTGATTTGATCAAATTCACGTGCCTTTAAACTTAGTCTGCCTAGGTAACAAGTATTTTTTGAAGGATTGGCTAGCAAACATAGATTGGACAGATGTTGTCTAAAAAATGGCATGTGCATCTAGTGCGACCATAAATAAATGATTACACACATATTTTGGTACTGCAAGTGCACTACTCAATATTGGTATTATAAACGGAAATGGTTCATGATAATTTTTATAGACCCGTATACAATGGAGAGACAACCTTATCATGATCCTTATCTCTATAATAATATAGGTGTGGTGGCTTTGGCATGCCCTCTGGTTCACTACTCTATCATATTAATGGAAATTGAGATGTAAATCTACTTCGAGGGTTTAAAAAGGGTTTCAATAGAATGGATTTCCAATTTTTTTGGGATGACTTAGAAACTAAAATTTATGATAAGTGCCTTTCTTCGAGAGTACACTATGTCTTATGTTGGATATGCTTTGCTTCCTCAATGTGGTTGTAAGAGAAAATTTGTTGATGTAAGGGTCCACTCTTTCTATGGCCTTGTATTAACTTATAAGACTAATCCTTTTGCCAAATTGAAATTTTAATCTTTAACCATTATTTGCAGTAAAGGCCAGTGACAAAATACAATTAATGACAATTGTAGTTAACATATAACTAATAATATATTATTGGTTTTAAGCCAATTGGAGACAAAAACCATTGTGATCACTAAAATAACAAGTGTTGCGTGGCAGGATAGTCCCTGCCAAGCAGGTTACAAGGTAAATTGTGGAAAATGGGGTCGAATTGTAAATGACGGAAGTGTTTGGTGAAAAATGTATATCATGGAAATGTTGTGTTCAACATGTATATCATGGAACATGGGGCATAAAATTTTGTTAGCACTAAGGCGCGACCCCGCAGAGACATAATTGGCTAAGTGTTGAAAGGAATTGCGGTTGGTCAGGCTCATGATATGACGATATAGAACCATTAATTTAAATTGTATTTATATTAATGTATTGTAATAGATAATTTTTGGTCCAAATGTAGATCATGTTCCAATATGTGGAGGAATCATGGACCACATAAGTTTTTGGTGCATGATTTATACAATAGAATTGTAAATGACACAAGTTTTGGGTGCAAAATGTATATCACGGAAGTGGTGTGTGCAAAATTTATATCACGGAACATGGGGCATAAATTGTATTTATATTAATGTATTGTTATATATAATTTGTGGTCCAAATGTAGACCATGTTCCAATATGTGGAGGAATTGCATACCACGAAAGTTTTTGATGCAATATGTATACAACGGAGCTATAGATGACACAATTTTAGGGTGCAAGATATATAATAGTGCCAACCCGGGGGTCGGTCGGGCTCCTGTAAATCGTTGTTGAATACATTTTTTTGGTTGTTAATGGCAATAATAAAACCACTGAGTTGCCACGAGTAGAAGAAAAATATATATACAATTTGATAGGTGAGGCATTATGCCTCCTCGAGAGCCCTTGTCACAACCGTTTTTCTTCTCTACTATCTTTCTCATTACTTAGCCATTTTTCTGAAAATGTCCCAATGGGCACGTTGGCGGACGGACCGGTTCACATTTGAGCTTGTGCTTTTATATCGTGACTCCAACCAACCGCTAACATCCACTTTGAATGATGGAAGTGTTTGGTGCAAAATGTATATCACAAAAATTTTGTGTGCAACATGTATATCATAGAACATGGAGCATAAAATTTTGTTAGCGCTAAGGTGCGACCCCGCAGAGAGATAATTGGCTAAGTGTTGAAAGGAATTGCGGTCGGTCAGGCTCATCATGTGACAATATAGGAACATTAATTTAAATTGTATTTATATTGATTTATTGTAATAGATAATTTTTGGTCCAAATGTAGACCATGTTCCAATATGTGGAGGAATTGTAGACCACAAAAGTTTTTGGTGCAAGATGTATACAACAATATTGTAGATGACGTAAGTTTTTGGGTGCAAGATCTATAATAGCACGTCGAACTGTAAATGGTGGAAGTGTTTGGTGAAAAATGTATATCAGGGATGTGTTGTGTGCAACATGTATATCACAAAACATGGGGCATAAAATTCTGTTAGTGCTAAGGGCAGAGAGATAATTGGCTAAACATGTATATCACGGAACATGGGGCATAAATTGTATTTATATTAATGTATCGTTATAAATAATTTGTGGTCCCAATGTAGACCATGTTCCAATATGTGGAGGAATTGAAGACCAAATAATTTTTTGATGCAATATGTATACAACGAAACTGTAGATGACACAATTTTAGGGTGCAAGATCTATAATAACGACCTGAGGGTCGACCAGGCTCTCAGAAATCGCCGTTGAATACGTTTTTTTGGTTGTTAGTGGAAATGAGTGAACCACTAAGTTTCCATGAGTAGAAGAAAAATATATATACAATTTGACAGGCGGGGCCTTACGTCTCCTCGAGAGCCCTTGTCACGACCATTTTTCTTCTCTACTATCTTTCTTGTTACTTAGCCGTTTTTCCGAAAATGTCCCAATGGGCACGTTGGTGGATGGACCGGTTCACATTTGAGCTTGTGCTTTTATATTGTGACTCCGATCGACTGATAACATCCACTTTGAATGACGGAAGTGTTTGGTGCAAAATGTATATCATGAAAATGTTGTGTGCAACATGTATATCACAGAATATGGGGCATAATATTCTGTTAGTGCTAAGGGTGGAGAGATAATTGGATAAACATGTATATCACGGAACATGGGGCATAAATTGTATTTATATTAATGTATCATTATATATAATTTGTGGTCCAAATGTAGACCATTTTCCAATATGTGGAGGAATTGCAGACCACATAAGTTTTTGATGCAAGATGTATACAACGGAACTGTAGATGATTCAATTTTAGGGTGCAAGATCTATAATAGTGCCAACCCAGGGGTCAGTCGGGCTCTCGTAAATCGCCGTTGAATACATTTTTTGGTTTTAAATGGAAATAAGTGAACCACTGAGTTGCCACGATTAGAAGCAAAATATATATACAATTTGACAAGCGGGGCCTTACGTCTCCTTGGGAGCCCTTGTCACAACCGTTTTTCTTCTCTATTATCTTTCTCGTTACTTAGCCATTTTTTTGAAAATGTCCCAATGGGCGGGTTGGCGGATGAACCGGTTCACATTTGAGCTTGTGCTTTTATATCGTGACTCCGATTGACCACTAACATCCACTTTGAATGACATAAGTGTTTGGTGCAAAATGTATATCACGGAAATGTTGTGTGCAACATGTATATCACGGAACATGGAGCATAAAATTTCGTTATCACTAAGGCGCGACCCCACAAAGAGATAATTGGCTATGTGTTGAAAGGAACTATGGTCAGTCAGGCTCATAATGTGACGATATAGGACCATTAATTTAAATTTTATTTATATTAATGTATTGTAATAGATAATTTGTGGTACAAATGTAGACCATGTTCCAATATGTGGAGGAATTGTAGACCACAAAAGTTTTTGGTGCAAGATATATACAGTGGAACTATAGATGACACAAGTTTTGGATGCAAGATATATAATAGTGCGTTGAACTATAAATGATGGAAGTGTTTGGTGCAAAATGTATATCAGGGAAGTGTTGTGTGCAACATGTATATCACAGAACATGGGGCATAAAATTCCATTAGTGCTAAGGCACGACCCCGTGGAGAGATAATTGGCTAAGTGTTGAAAGGAACTGTGGTCGTTCGGGCTCATGATGTGATGATATAGGACCAATCGATGAGTTCGAAAAAATTCAGGTTCAAGTTTAAGTATATTTATTAAAATTGTATTTATATTAATGTATCGTAATAGATAATTTGTGGTCCAAATGTAGACCTTGTTCCAATATGTGGACGAATTGCAGACCACAAAATTTTTTGGTGCAAGATGTATACAACGGAACTGTAGATGACACAAGTTTTGGGTGCAATATCTATAATAGCGCCAACCTGGGGGTTCGTCGGTCTCTTGTAAATCACTGTTGAATACATTTTTTTGGTTGTTAATGGAAGTAAGAGAACTATTGAGCTGTCATGAGTAGAAGAAAAATATATATACAATTCAATAGGTGTGGCCTTATGTTTGCTCGAGAGCCCTTGTCACCCTATTTTGAACCTTGTCCGACCGTTTTTCCTCTCTACTATTTTTCTCGTTACTTAGTCGTTTTTACGAAAATGTCCCAATGGGTGTTGATACTGAGAGGGGGGTGAATCAGTATCAAGTACAATTTAAAACCCTTTTTCAACTTATACTTAAAACATTCAATTATATCCAATGAGAAATGAACAATAGTATAAGAGTTACACCAATACACCACAATACACCATGC
>SNQJ01S0003998.1:266516-277420 GCA_010110895.2 Picea sitchensis | reverse complement strand
AGAGCATGATGTATACTATCCATCCATGGGTGTTGTATCTACATGTGCATTTTCCTTCATGTCCAAATAACTTCATCAATCTTGTGGTCCAAAACCCATGACTAGGGTTGACATCAATGACAACAACCAATCTTCCAACAGTCCACGCTGTGACTGGCTTTGGCCTTCCATTTGCGTCCATTTTCTGCATAGAAAAATTGAATTTATCTGCTTGAAAGTAAACAAACATGTATGCCAGTATAGAAGAGTATCTAAACATGCCCTCTGTGCCAAAATTCACGAACTGTTCGTGAATATTGTCGGCCAAGAAGGTGCTATAATCAAACTGTGTTGTGGGTTTTTCGTCATTGGAGAAAATGGATAGAAAACCCAAGATGGGCTCATCTACCCACTGGTCGGAATAGTAACCTAGCAGGGCACAAAGGGGCGAAATGATTTGGTTTCCCTTGGTGGAGAACATGGATGAAGGGTAAGGGTGATTTGTGGAAGGGAATTGAGCGGAGGTGGGAAGGAAAAGCTTGAATATCTGAGCTCTCTGGGGAAAATTCATCTTCTGATAAAGATCGGTAAGGATTTCTAGGTTAAAAGGAGACATAGACTCAACATGGGGAATTTGCATCATCTGGTCTATGTCTTCAGGAGTGATGAGGAACAGGGTGTCTCCGGATGAGGATATGATGGCTCTCTATTCAGGAATATAGTGAGCTTGGCATTTTAGCGCGAAATCGGGAAAATGATGTATTTGGGGAAAAAGGTAAAGGGGAAAATTGGACTCCCAGAGTCCAATTTCATCGCTTTGGTCCAGGAACACCTCCCAGAGCCATGACTGGAGGTCTGAAAAATCGAAGTCACAAATGGTATCTACAATCAATCTGTCTTTATCGACCAATGGGATTTTATCCAGGTCGATAGGAGGAGGAAGAAAAGGATTCTCTTCTCCTTCCGCTGGTCTTGGCTTTGGCGCCATCTCTACAATAGTACCTTCAATAAACACTATGTTAGTGGGGTCGGCTGACTGTGGATGAAGGTGACGGAAAATCAATGGAGGCGTAAGAGGTAAAAATTTCTGGTGCGATGGACGAATAGTGAATGAAGGGGGAAAACGGTAGTTTTATTTAAAACTGGGGTCGGTTGAGCGCGGGAGACAGGTCAGCAGGACAACGGGTAGGTTATCCTGTAATAAATGGACAACAGGCCACTTGGGGGTGAGATGGCAGGTGATGTTGGCCAAAACATACGGACGGGTGACATGGAGGCTAGGGATTGGAGGTAAGAGTCGCAATAGGGGGCTGGTCATGAGTGGAAAGGGTAATGGACTGACAGCAGGGACTAACAACGGTTATGGGATGGGACATAACTTGGGAACAAGCGGAACAAGTGGCATCAGTGGAAGATGATGTCCCTGAGTGATGGAGGCTGTCAGATGGCATATGGTGAAAAGACTTAGGGACCAATAGATTTATGCCACCTATGACAAGGGGCCCACCGGAGAGAATATCCATTCCGGACCCCCCCTCTTGATTAAAAATAGAACATCAGGGGGGGTCCAAAAACCTTTTTCGACCGTTGATTTGTGCGCTCGTTTCCAGGCCACGAATCTTAGCATGCTCTTTAATACTCATTCCGGACCCCCCCCCTCCATTAAAGGCAGAACGGATGAGGGGGGTCCGGAATCAAATCTGGACTGTGGATTCACGCGCTCGTTTCTGGACCGTCCAAATCTGCGCAAAACTTATCACCAATTCCGGACCCCCCCCCCCTTGGTTAAAAGCAGAACGGTTGGTGGGGTCCGGAAAGATTTGTGAGACGTACATCTGAGCGCCGTGATCTAGACCACCAAAAAGTGTAGGGAGCATAAACTGGGAGCGGAGAACACGTGTGCTGGGAAAAAACTGAGGATAAGTGCGTTTTATGGGTTTTTTTTCCCCCAAATTTCAAAAGACACCACCATGGGGTTTTGAACAAACCTCTTTTAAGCATTAGGAACATGATGAAATCTTGACCTCTAGCTAGTTTTATTGGAATGAAGCAAATGAAGCAACTAACCTACATGTTAGCCTATCTTACTAGGACAATTAACCCAGATTAAACTGTTGGGTTAAGAAATTACTCTACCTTAGGGCTATCTGACCAGGATTAGACAGTCTGGTCAGATTTATTCACTAATCTAACCTAAGGGCTATCTGACCAAGATTAGACAGTCTGGTCAGATTTATTCACTACCCTATCAACATTAAATTTAAAAAGANCATGGGTGTTGTATCTACATGTGCATTTTCCTTCATGTCCAAATAACTTCATCAATCTTGTGGTCCAAAACCCATGACTAGGGTTGACATCAATGACAACAACCAATCTTCCAACAATGGGCGCGTTGGCGGATGGACTTATTCACATTTGAGCTTGTGCTTTTATATCGTGACTCCGACCGACCACTAACCATTCGATGCCTAGCCACTTTTCAGATCACAGATTTTTGGATAGGCAGGCTCTATAAACAGGTTCGAATTGTATATGACGCAAGTGTTTGGTGAAAAATGTATATCATGGAAGTGTGGTGTGAAACATGTATATCATGAAACATGGGGCATAAGAAATCGATAGCATCAAGTCATGATGAATTGTAGAGTATAGAATTTTAGGTTGAAGTTTAAGTATATTTATTAAAATTGTATTTATATTAATGTATCGTAATAGATAATTTGTGGTCCAAATGTAGACCATGTTCCAATATGTTGAACCAATACTAGCATTAATCCACCTTCAAGCAATGCATAAGAAAAATTTATGATTCAAAAATATTGTAGACGATCAAAAAGTTTGGATATGATAAAATATAAAACATTGGGAATATCGAAGCTGACAATAAGACCTCCAATCTATCCAATCATATCATTACATATATGGTCCTTTTTATTATATAAAAATCAATGTTTTTATTTCAATAGCTCCAACAATAGATATTATGCAAATATTTGTGGTCAAAGGACAAACTAATATGAAGTCAATGATTTATCACAAGTAGAAGCATAATATATATACGATTTGATAGGCAGGGCCTTACATCTCCTCAAGAGCCCATGTCACCCTATTTTGAAGCCCGCCCGACCGTTTTTCCTCTCTACTATTTTTCTCATTACATATCTGTTTTTCCGAAAATGTCCCAATGGGTGCATTGGAAGATGGACCGGTTCACATTTGCGCTTGTGCTTTTATATCTTGACTTCGATTGACCACTAACCATTCGATGCCTAGCCACTTTTTAGATTGTGGATTTTTGGATAGGCGGGCTCTATAACTGGGGTCAAATTGTATATGACACAGGTGTTTGGTGCAAAATGTATATCACGAAAGTGTGGTGTGCAACATGTATATTACAAAACAGGGGGCATAAGAAATCGATAGCATCAAGTCGTGACGAGTTGTAGAGGACGGAAGTTCAGGTTGAAGTTTAAGTATATTTATTAAAATTGTATTTATATTAATGCATCGTAATAGATAATTTGTGGTCCAAATGTAGAACATGTTCCAGTATGTTGAGGAATTGCAGACCACAAATTTTTTTGGTGCAATATGTATACAATAGAACTGTAGATGGCATTAGTTTTGGGTGTAAGATCTATAATAGCGCCAACCTGGGGGTCAGTCGGGCTCCCGTAAATCGTTGTTGAATACATTTTTTTGGTTGTTAATGGAAATAAGAGAACCAATGAGTTGTAATGAGTAGAATAATAATATATATACACTTTGACAAGCGGGGACTTACGTCTCACCGGGAGCTCTTGTCATGACCGTTTTTCATCTCTACTGTCTTTCTCGTTACTTAGTCATTTTTTCCAAAAATGTCCCAATGGGTGCATTGGCGGACGGACCAATTCACATTTGCACTTGTGCTTTTATATTGTGACTCTGACCGACCACTAACATCCACTTTGAATGATGGATGTGTTTGGTGAAAAATTTATATCACGAAAATGTAGTGTGCAACATGTATATCATAGAACATGGGGCATAAAATTTCGTTAGTGCCAAGGTGCGAACCTTCGGAGAGATAATTGGCTAAGTGTTGAAAGGAACTACAGTCGGTCGGGCTCATGATGTCATGATATAGGACCATTAATTTAAATTGTATTTATATTAATGTATTGTAATAGATAATTTGTGGTCCAAATGTAGACCATGTTCCAATATGTGGAGGAATTGTAGACCACAATTTTTTTTGATGCAATATGTATATAATGAAACTGTAGATGACACAAGTTTTGGGTGAAAGATCTATAATAGCGTGTCAAACTGTAAATGACGGAAGTGTTGGGTGCAAAATGTATACGACAGAAGTATTGGGTGCAAGATGTATATAACAGAACATGCGGGATAAGAATGCGATAGCGCTAAGTTGGGACGCTGCGGTGAGATATTTGGTCAAGTGTTGAAAGGGACTGTCTTTGGTCAGCTTCCTGATGTGAAGATATAAATGGAAATGAGGATTTGACAGTCCACTAACCGATCAACCCGTGGACAATCCATGAGCTCGAGAAAGTCAGGTTCAAGTTTAAAGGGATTTTGTTTATGTTTATTTAAAATAAGGAGCCCGAGAAAGCCAGGTTCAAGTTTAAAGGGATTTTGTTTAAGTTTATTTAAAATGTATCCATATTAGTGTATCTCACTAGATTATTTGTGGTCCAAATGCAAACCATGTTCGAATTTAAATGGTGTTTTGGGCTCGATTTTTTTTGCTCAAACCTACAAGGAACAAAGAAAAAAAATTCTTGACTTTACATTTTGTATATCAAAGAATATATAATTTCTCTAGAAACATGAAGAAAAGATCTTGCGAGCAAATGGGATATCTATCATAGATGTCAATATATTAACCGTTCTTTTCCATCTTCTATACTTATCTTTTATCACAGAATTGTTGGGTGCAAAATGTATATGACATAAGTGTTGGGTGCAATATGTATATAATGGAACACGTGGGATAAGAATGTGATAGTGCTAAGTTGGGACGCCGCTGAGATATTTGGCCAAGTGTTGAAAGGGATGGTCATCAGTCGGGTTCCTAATGTGAATATATAGATGGAAATGATGATTTGACAGTCCGCTAACCGATCAGCCCACGGACAATCTAGGAGCCCGAGAGAATTAGGTTCAAGTTTAAATGGATCTTGTTTATGGTTATTTAAAATGTATCCATATCAATGTATATTACTAGATTATTTGTGGTCTCAATGTAAACCATGTTCGAATTTGAATGGTGTTTTGGGCTTCTTTTTTTTTTCTCAAACTTACAAGGAACAAAGAAAAAAATACAGGACTTTACATTTTGTATATCGAAGAATATTTTGAAATATAGGAAGCTGCAATACATGCACAATATAGAACATGGACAAGTACAATGAAATGAGTTAATTTTATGGAGAAATACAAATTCCAAATAACAACACTACGCATTGAATATCAACATAGAACAACCCCAAATATTTATATTTAGATAAACTGGGTCACAAAATACATTTGAGAATATTTCCCCAAAAAAACGCTGTCTTCAAATTTGCAAAAAAAAACTATAGTTTAGTACATATTCTGTGAAATAAAAAATGTGTTTTCCAGAATGAATTTGATTGGGACTGTCGTGGACTACAAAGCAAAGATGTACAAGAATGAAGTTTTCAGAAAGAACAAAGTCGTCGATGGAAAACAACAAAACCTGGTAAGAAGAAAGAGAAAATTGTCAGATCTGGATTAAAGGTTTGTTAGAATAAGTGGATGAAGACAAAAGAATGTAATCAGTATCAACTTACTATGATGGTGTGCCATGGATTGCCATTTCTTCACTGATGTCCTTTTATGGATTTCCTTGGCTTTGACCTTCATTGGTAATCTGGTCGAAATTTGTTTTCAACCATTCTTCGATGTAGCTCCTCATGGGCACCACGTTCATTTCATGACGGATTTTTATATTAACGAGTTCACTTTCCAAGTCCCTTAGATCAATAGACAAGTTGTGCAATGCTTCTTGAATATTTTTGTTTCTAATTGCATAACCAACTAGACAAGTTTTCACGTCATCTTCACCATATTCAAGAATGCCATAGAATTTTTCAAATGACAGTCTTTTATAGATATGATCTTGATCATCAAATGCTTGTTTTGTTAAAAACAATGAGTTTAATATCAATTTAGGGTCCTAGATTTCATTGGTGCTGCTAGCTAGATCTATCTCAATTAGCTTCTTGAATAGTTTGTCTCTTTTAGATATGGTTTGGCTACATTGTTGAACAAGATCAATCAGGTTATTTACCTTTTCTTTCCAGCATGCGTTTAGTTGGTCTATTCGATCCAGGGAAGGGAGATCCTCTTGTCTTCTTCTGGATTTCGTCATACCAATAACTTCAAAACCAAATGGTAAAACTGCATTGAGATAAAAACCTTGGTTGTTCTTGAGATCTGCTTGCAGATAGTCATGAAAAGCATGCTCTCTTGTTCCAAAAGAGACCATATTCTTTGACATCTCCCAAGATTCTATTATTAATTCCATTCTTTTGTTATATTATTTTCCACATAGTCTCAGGCCGATGTGAGAAGGTTTTCTGATCCTTTTAACTTTGGCGCAAGTGTGGTGGTCCCGACCATTTCCAAAGGAGTAGAAAACAATGGAAGAGGCATTAGAGTTTCCTCCAATTCTTTGATTCATGTCTTTAACATGCGGTTCTCCATTTCAAGGCCGCTAATAGAGTTGTCTAGAGCATCTCCATTTGATTGGTGCATATTGGATATCTAGGAAGGGCGCATGTTGCATAGGTTGAACTCTGAACGAGATGTGCCTTTCTTATTCTTTACATCTCTGTTTTCAATAATCAATTTTTTTGATTCCCCGTCAAAAACAACACTCTGAAATGCAAAAGACTCTTCTTCGTCCAATGTATCTATGCCAAGTATGTCCATCCTAGGATTGTGAGGAGAAGTTCTGTCTAAGTGATCATCGTTAGGGAACAATTTTTCAATGTCAATTTCTAGTTCCATATCTTTGAGGGAGAGATCGTAGATATCAATTTCTCCCCTTGGTCCCTCATGTTCTTTGACTATTGTTTTTTGTTTTTTTTCCCGCGGGAAGCTTGTGACAACTTTCAATTTTTCTGGAGGGAGGGTTCTTATTTCCTCCTCCATTTGAAGAACTGTGTGTGACTTTGTTACTTGGGTAAGCCCTTGGAGTACTACCACGAGATGTTGTGGTATTGGCTGTGGCAGTCGGGGATTGGGCACTTTTTTCACCTGGGTCTTTTCTATTCTGCTTGTGTGAATCATTGGTACTGGTTCGTAGTCCATTCAGGATAGTGTAAGTGAAAGAACTGTTGAAGTGGTTCTTGACCATGAAATCCCGGACTTTCCAAGGCATAGACATGAATTTTCCTTTCCTTTTTGCATGAAAAAAATGCAACCAGTAGATGTACTCCCCTGCTATTCCAACAAAAAACATTGTACCAGATATGTCACATGGAAGGAAGAAAGGATTTTGTTTAGACCTGAGAATCCTTATAACATTATAGTTCTCCATTTCTTCTACTATGTCCCTCCTATCCAAAAATATTGTCGACTGGCCAAAGAATCGGGGGAAATACCTTCCAAATATCATTGCTTTAAAAAATGAAACAAAATAATTGAAGACCTTATAAAATAGCTGGCAAGCATCGTATCTCCATAATTTTTGGTGTGAGAATGTTAATGGGTCAAATTCAGAGTTCAACTTCCTACACATAAATAGTCTAAGAAATGGATAACAATTCGACACGACAAAAATTAAATAATGTGGCATAAAGAGTTTCTTCTGCCTCCTATATTGCAATAACTGGGAAGATTTTTTAATGGAAATCAACTTGGGGCAGTGGAAGATGGTTTCTTTCTTGACCATAAAATATAAAATATACAAAATCATCCGAGAGATGCCGGGTTCACTTGCTTGTCTCGTTGTCCTCGTGAAAAGGAATGCAATCTATCGAAAAAGGTTTTTACATGCACTGACTTGTAATATGGCCATGTCCCAGGGAGCGGGCATTGGGTCATGTAATAACTTTGACAAGAGGTCTAGTTCATTTCCATGCTTCTTTAAGAACTTCTTGCAATTATCACCCTTGAAAGTAGGCGTTGGTTCGGGAAGTGTTAACATACTTCGAAATACTTTAGGCAATAGGGAGATTTGGAAATGGTCACCCATCTGGACAATTCACTGGTTCAGAATATAGTTCTGGGCGCATCACGTGACCAAGTCCTTAAAGTAAAAAAAAAAAACCAGGGATACAATGTGCCGTTGCAATTTTGGATGTCAAGATAATTTTCATCTAGCAGAAGTGGATGAGTAGTAGTCATAATATATGGACCACTAAAAATGCTGGTCCTCGTGCCCGAAAATATTCAGGGTATATCCACAGACATGGTGTCGAGTTGCAACCATAAGGTGATGAAACCTTCCTTTTCTCCTTATTGTATTTAAAATGAATGTTGCAACATTGTAATAAAATCTTCGGTAAATCTTGGTTCATTGTGTTTTAATAGCAGATTCCCTCGACCTTTCCGCCTTTTAATGCCAATATTTTCAAAGCTAATAAAAGCGTCATCAATTTGCATTGGGAAAGCATGCGAAGATGGTAGGGAAATCGAGAAACTATTGAAAAGCGGGGAAAACATTGATAGTTGTGTAATATACCTGGATTTTGACAAAAGTAGGTTCAAGTCAGAAGATAATTTTTTGATATTTACTTAAACAAATTTCATATTGTTTTATTTTATTGTTGTTCTCTGTGGCCCAAATGCAAACTATGCTCAAATTGGAATGGTGGAGCAAAGTTTTCATATGTAGGCAGAGCCTTAGATATGCAAACCTATAAGGTTCTAAAATTATGTGCACAATATTAAAGAGAGGCATCATGTGAACACCTTTGTAGATGATAACGGTCCAACACATATCAAATTATTTCTACAATGATGTCTTAAAAAAAGCAAAACAATCATCATTTTTTTGCGAATTCAAGATTGATAGAGGAAACTAATAAGATTCTATAATGTTTTCCCATAAATGCATTTTAATGGGAGATTACCTTGAGCTTTCCGCTTATTAATGCCAATATTTTCGAACATCTGTGAACTATCACTGGTAAAATCATAATTAATGTCTATTGGGAAGGGGCGAACATGGCAGACATGGACGAGAATTAAAGATGCTTTGGTACTTTTTTGAACCTGGGAGTCTGTGCTGGAATTGTAGATCACTGGAGTTTTAGATGGAAGATGTATACTCGGAACATGGAGAATGAAAATTTGATAATGCATACCCGGGAACCCACAGCCATAAAATTAGCTAAGGAAATGAAAGCACTTGGTCGGATTCGTGATGTCAAGATATATATGGATATACGATTTGTGAGTTCGATAAAGAGTGAGTCTTGCGAGTTGGAGGAGTTCGGGGTTGAATTGCAGATAACCATAGTTTTGGATGCAATATGTTATCCGAACATGGGGCATGGGAGTTCGATAATGCATTGGGGGGGAACCCGCGGTCATAAAATGGACTAACTGTTGAGTTGAACAGGGAAATATATCAACATATGCTTTGAAATATCAACAGATGTTGGGAAAAATGAGTCGCAAGCTTCGAGTCTGGGTCGAATTGTAGATCACTGAAGTTTTGGGTGCATGATGTATACCGCGCACATGGGGCATGAGAGTTGGATGGCACCCACATAGGAACCCGCCACCATAAAATTCATGAGCTATGAAAATGAACGATGGTCAGTCAAACCCGTGATGTAGAGATATAGATGGACATGAAATCTTCCACTTCGTCGTCTGGGAACCCGAGATCATAGACATGGATCTCCCAAGTTTTGGATGGAAGATGTATACTCGGAACACGGGGAATGAGAGTTCGTTAACGCATAGCCAGGAACCCGCGACCATAAAACTGGCTAAGGAAACGTAAGTGCTCGGTTGAACTCGTGATGTCAAGATATATATGGATACACAAATTGTAAGTTCGATAAATATTGAGGCTTGGGAGTTCGAGGAACCCGGGGTTGAATTGTAGATGGGCATGGGAGTTTGATAATGCATTGGGGGGGAACCCGCAACCATAAAATTAGCTAACTGTTGAGACGAATTGGGAAAACTATCAACAAATGCTTTGAAATATCAACAGATGATGGGAAAATGAGTCACAAGCTTCGAGTATGGGTCGAATTGTAGATCACCAAAGTTTCGGGCACAATATTTATACCGGGTACACAGGGGCATGAGAGTTCGATGGCGCCTACGTAGGAACCAACGGCCATAAAATTTGTGAACTATGAAAACGAATGGCGGTCGGTCGGACTCATGATGTAGAGATATAGATGGACATGAAATCTGCCACTCCGCTGTCCTGGGAACCCGCGAGCATAGACATGGGGCTAAGTATAGAATCTGAAATGGATAATAGAGGGGAAGAAAAAAAAGGGGAGAACGACTAAGTATAGAACAAGGAAAAGAAAGGGAGGTAAGAACCAACATGAAAGAAAACTGTTACGTAGGAACACATGAAAAGAAAATATGGGGAACAAATTTATTTATTTCAAGATAACAACACAAAAAATATAATTGACACGAAGACAATTCAATGTACATGAAGATATGGAGTGTCCAAGGAGGGAAAAAAAAAACAGAGATGCAAACCAGTTCAACAATTACAGACAGAGTAAACGAAAAACTATTGCATATGGAACACGGGTAGTCAAAACACACCTTTGCATGGATTCTTCTACATTCCTGGTTAGGAGTTCTTTGCAGTGTCTAGTTTTCCTGTTTGTTTCTATGAACAAAATCACAAAACAAAATGGACATGAACATAAGTTGACATGTAAAGAAAAAAACAT
>SNQJ01S0003998.1:245345-266095 GCA_010110895.2 Picea sitchensis | reverse complement strand
AGATAGACATATATGGTTTGAAGCATACAAATATGATTCTGCAATATGCTTGATGTATGTTTCATAATTAAAGTGCAACACAAACTGTTTGGTGACCAGACTAGTATGTGTACAAACCAGGGAAAACTAAAAAGATGGATAATTTATTTTATTTTATTTTTATTTTTTGGCAACAAGCTATACATATATGCTTTGAAACATAGAAATATGAATTTGCAATATGTTTGATGTATATCTCATAATTCAAGTGCAATACCAATTGTATTGTGATTAGACCAATATGTGTCTAAGATAAAGATGTTGTATTGAGGAATGGGCACATTTGACCACACATGGTCAATAAGTGCATTTTGCACATGGATTTTGTTGTTCAAAAGAAAGCGAAGATTGTATTTGCACATGTATTTTTCCAATTCTTTTGTTCTGGCATTATTTTGTAGCATGTCAATATTGAAGTTTCCTACAAGCACAATGGGTCCATTCAGATGGAAATGACGTAATCCATTGGAAATAACATTTAGTATGTTGGAGAATGTTGCATGGGGAGTAGCATACAGATTCAATATTGCAATTTCTATTCCATGGAAAAATATCTTTGCAAGAACCATCTCAACATTATTTTCTTCAAAATGTATATGGTGCAAAATTGGTACATGTTGTTTCACCAATATCATCACCCCATGTGTAATGTAACTTGATATGCAATTGTGATTTGGAAATTATTTGTTTTGCATGCATAATTCCATGTATGTTTCCTGCAAGCACAAAATATCGGATTGCATTGCATCATAGTCATTGAGTATATCATCCATGTGTGCATGTAAGCTATGTGTGTTAAGCGAGAGAATTGATATAGATGACTTTGTTTGTATGGATTGGTAATCATACTACAGTTTCCATTTTGAAGTAGTCCTGAGTCGATCCATTTCAATATCAACTTTCTGTTTGACGTTGAAGTTATATTTTGTAAGAGGACTTAGTAAATACAAGGAGTCTATGCTTCTGACACATGAAAATGTTGTGTATACAAGTCCATGTATCCAAATTCCAGCAGGCTGAAATGCAACATTATCAAGTGTTAGTCCTTGCGATCCGTGGACTGTACGTGCACATGCAAGTTTAATTGGAAACTGTTTTCGAATCTTCAGATGACCTGTCTTTTCTGATGTCAATACTGGCTTTGATATTCACAAAATAGGTGTCCAATTGCTTGCAGTGTTTGAATTATATAGATAAGCCAACTTGCTTGCTTATCGCTTGCCTATATGTGGTTCATGGAACTTAATCCAAAGGACATCAAGTTTTTTTGTTTTCATATAGTCTTTGAGTATTCCATTTGGACCATTGACCAAGCCATCCTATGAATCATAGTTGCAGACATATATTTCAACCAACATTTCTAATTTCAAGACAAGCTACAAAGGTAAAGTCGTTGTATATTCATGATGTGGCACATTTCCATGGTTTTCTTCTTCCAGGTCAATTGAATTGATGATGATATCATCGTCAGGCATGAGCGATAGCATGTTCATGTTATGCATTGAAACATACTTATTTGTGTAGAACAGGTAAGGTAATGTTGGGTCTATTGGTGCAAGTTGCAAGCACCTCGAATTGATATATGTTAAGTCATCATATGTTTGGTTGTTTGTACGCATTCTATTCAGAATTGCAATAAATGTTTCATCTGTATGGCACATTGTAGTATGAAATTCAAAGCATTTAATATTGTCTCTCTAGAAGTCATGCGTCACTGTTTGCATGTTAACCATAGGTTGTTCATATATCAAATAATCTTGGATTGGTTGTGCCTGGTAAAGATCCCCACAAAATATCATGTCAATGTTTCCAAAGTATTTCGTGTGCACATGTTTTATGCTTCTTAGTTGGTTGTCAATGTAATACAATAAGTGACTTCCAATCAAAGATGCTTCATCTATAAAGACAAGTTGGAGTCTGTCATAAAGCTTAGACAACATATCTAACATTTCCTTGCTAAGTGGAAGAAACTATGACTTGTTAAAAGGCATTAAAAATGCAGAGTGGACTTTTGTTCCACCTGCATTATATGAAAATTTTCCTGTGTATGCAACTATTATCCCCTTTGGTTTCATAGGACCAGAGGAATTGTTTGGATCATAGATTCGTATAAGCATTTGGAACAGTGCTTTCGCTGTGAATGTATTGCATGTTCCTCCTCTGCATGTAAGGAACAAGTGCACATGAGTGTCCATGTTCAAGTGTTTTTTAAGCGCAATGTCCTTTAGAATTGTTTGTTGTTCTTGATTCAACAGACATCTTATTCTGTGGTATTCATTATTTTCAATAAGGAAAGGATTTTTTGTGACTTGAAAACCAATATTGATACATTTTTCACTGCCACCTGCTTGAGGGTGAGGCAAATCCATTTGCACGTCATAGGACTCACAGAGAGTTCTGGTTGTTTTTCGGTTTGTGAATGTCTCATCAAGATTGTCAGGGTTTTCTAGCTCATTAACTGCAATTTATAGATCACCCCATGTTGGATTAACATTTTAAGTAAATCTAGCTTCATTGATTTTCACTATAGTCTCAGAGGCAACATACACATCTTCCCATGTAGAGAAGTTATGTTTTAATGTCTCTTCATTTTCATCGAATGGAACATATAGCAACAGTTTTTCTCTACAATAGTTTTCATAGTTAGGATGTTTATTGTATTTGACAAACTGTATCACGGAGGATTTTTTTCTTTTTGATATGGGCGCACCATTTTTTTTGTAATGCGATAAGAATTCTTCTAAGAAGATATGCCTAATAGGATATGGACGCTGTAGGTAATAATCAATAATAGAGTGACATAAGACATCTTCTGAATTGTCAGGCTCTTGTTCTAGAAAAACCAGTGGTTTAAGAACAAATGTGCATTTCTCAAGTGGAGATGTGTTTATGAAGACACATTTTCTTGAACTACAATTGAAGGGTAGGGAAAGTGCAATGCGGACTGCTTGTTGAGCAGACATTTGTTGAAGATTAATCAATGTATTACCAAGCGTACGTATCATTTGTATGGCATCAATATGACTTCTTTCATGTTCTTTGCATATTCTTCTGAATGCACTTGTCATAGATTTATCAACCTTTTTCATATACGAGGTATAGTACGATGTTGCAACATATGCATTGAAGACATACTACACATTTGTATTTTCATTCTACATAACTGGCATGTCCTTGGAGAAACTGTTGTTCCAAATATGGGAAAGTTTTTGTTTAAGGAAAATTGTTGGTTGTTTAAGAATACATTGTATGGCTTGGATGTACTCATTTTCAGATAGGTTTATCTTTGTCAAGAAGTCATCGAAGCTCATCAACTCGTCAAACTCTCCTTGTTCTAGAAATGCGAACAAGGATTTAGATTTCTCAGCGACAACATTGTCCTCTAAACTAAGTGGCTCTATGATTCTTGTTTCTCTCATTGGAGGCATGGGAAATTTGTATCTGCAATGCGAGTTTTTTTCGTTTTCTATAACTTCTTGTATGATAATGTCTATGAACTTTGGCAAGTTCTGGATCCAAATGATCTGTGTTGCATGTTATGTATTTGTCCACAAATTGCTCGATCTATGAATTGTTGTCAGCTCCATAGACTAGTGCACCCTCTATCCACAACAATGCGTGGTCATGTTCATTCCCCCTATTCTGGAATTCAGTCACAAAAAAGTAGTCCGATATTTTTCCAAAAAAGGTTTCATCATGGCATATCAATTGTCTCAAAGCATTTATTCTATGCTTCTAGTAGCGATTACATGTCACTGGGTATTTTCTTATGAGGTAGTCAATGCCATTATTTTCCAGTGTATTGGTTTGTTTTTTACGTTTCCTATTCCTATGAAAGTCATATATGACAACCATCAATGGATCCCAACAATGCTCTGCACTTGTAAATGTGATGAAAAATGTTGGCGGGCCCAATTGCCGGATCATTGCAAAAATATTTTTCTTGTTTTGTTGCAAATAATCAGGAGAGATGCGAATGTTTTTGAAATCTATGTATCCAATATCAGATTTCATAATTTTTTATAGGTTTACTTTGTACTTGACATCCTTGGCCAACAAATTTCTTCCTTGTAACTGGCCTTTTCTTATTCGGACCCACATGCAAGACAAAACATTCTCTATTATTATGTGCATTGTTTCGAAAAACAAATTTCTTATGTGAAAAGAGAAGTCACCGCTTGAATGTAGCATCTCCCATCAAACTATTTTATGATAATTGAATCATTCTGTAATGTCAGTGGCACGTGGATATCCATAGAATATTGTTGGCAAGTTCATTTCCTTAGTGAATCTGTCCTTGAATATTCCAAGTGGACTTTGCCCCTCAGCAAGTGCAATTTCGATAATCTTGTCTTGCAAGTCACGAATGCACTGTGAATCAATGAATCCATGCACCAATGTCTCAGTAAGTGTTTCATTCTTCGATTCATCACTTGTATCAAATTCACTAACACTTTCAAGATGCTCTATAGGGTTGTCATCCTCTTCTCCAAGAACATTGTTCCAGTTCTCATTTATACAAATGTTATGTGCTTTGTACAGGGCCTTGGAACGTAATTCCTTTAATGCTTTCATAACAACATGCACACACACTTTGCTTGTCTGATACACATTTTTGTATTGCAAGTGTCTTTTGAGAGCCACAACAATTGTCAGTGTATCGCTAATGAATTGTGGCAAGGATTTTTGCCATCTGGGGTCGTTTATAGCCACTGGGCTTGATTTGTGAAAATGCAATTCACAGAGACACAAGTATCTCTTTAAGTTTCGTAAGTGCACTTACATATGGTAGTGGTGTATTACATCTTATTTGGTCAGGGGTTGCAAATTGTGGTAGTTTTCCATTTTCAAGCGACCATTTGCATGGAAGACAAATTTTTCCACTTGAAAATGTTTTATCATGTGTTGTCAAGTGGAGGTATTCTAGTTCCAAATCACGCATGAAAGACTTACTATTTTTTGCGAAATTAAATTGATCGCAAATTACACATGCAATGGAAGGAGTGTCTTTGATTTGTTTCATGTAGGTCTATCTTTCATCTTTCTTTCCCATGAAAGCATGGGTAGAAGTAGCGGTGCATGGTGTTTCTTCTAGCCCACAAAATGTGATTTTTTCCTCTGGGACAATAGCATGACCATTGTGGGATATGCGACTGTACCTATCTCTGTTGTGTTGTGCACAAACAAATTTTTTTAGATTGTGATATGTTAGTTTATGTCTAAAAGGAAGCGTAGAAATGTATTTTTTTCTCTCGCGCATGAAATTTTTCAAGTTGTGGTAACTTAGTCTGTGTTTCTTGTTCAAGGGCAGGATGACCTGATGACAGCTGGGATGAATCTCACTTTGATTAAATAGCATGCAACACTTATGCACATTCTATGTGGTTTGGTTGGAATTGGCACTGGACACTAGAACGCTAGTATTTCCTATACCACTGATGTTTTTTTTCTCTATTACGTATGAACTTTTTCAGGTTGTGATAACTTAGTATATGTTTTTTGTTTAAGCTCTGTATGGCCTCATCATAACAGGGACAAATTTCACGCATGACTTTTTTCAAGTTGTGATAACTTAGCCTACGTTTTTTGTTTAAGCCCTCTATGGCCTTATCACAATTGGAAGCTGTTTCATTCTTGCTAAACAACATGCCACACGTATGTAGATTCGATGCGGTTTGGGTGGCATGGCCATTGAACCCTGAACCAGTGACATGTCCAAGAAAAGGTTTATAATTGATATGTGTCGTATCTGTTTTCAACGAGAGGATGTAAATTGTTCGATCGTAATTTGAATCAATAGACCAGGAATGGAAAGTTCCATCTGGAAGGGCCGACCAGACCTAAATATTTACTCTGAATATGATAGATAGCCATTGCAAACATAATTTGCAACCCTCCACATTTCCTTTTTCATATGGAAACACCATTTTTACAAGGTATTCTTTCCAACTTGCAATTGCCGACATATTTTATAGCAGATATGGCGAAAGGCGTTGATGCAAGCAACTAAAAGCCTATTGGATGTTTCCTATAATTGCATTTCAAAAGTACTATATAGTGTAAATCCGCATTGACTGCACATCGAAATCTGCTTCTACCAAACAACAAATTGCATTGAACAAACTATCTCCACATCTATAAACAACAGTTGTCGCTAGCTGCAAACCATGTGAGTCTATGCGATGCATAATCCATTTCCACTGCGATTGAAGGTCTTTGCAAATGAAGGACAAGTAAATATGAGGTCCTCCAAGATTGCATATGGAAACATTTCTGTACAGTAGTAGTTGATAATGACCACTGATAGCATTGACATCATGGAACAAGATGCAATATGGATTGTTAGATGCAGTTTTGTTGAATAGTAGATATCTTGTTTTTCTTGTCAATTACCATATTCCAATTGATATATTGAGCCACTTAGACAACCACCGTATAAAAAATGTATCTCCCCAGAGTCCCCTCTCAAGTGAAGCCAGAATTGGAGATGTAGAAAACCGCATCTTTGAAAAATATTTAGCGACATCATGTATTCCATGCAACTGTTGAAGAAAATCATATTCTAGTTCATATTCATACGACTCCAATGCCTCAGTGTCACCATTTTTTAAACAAACCAAGAAATAATCTATCAATCCATTGCGTAGGTAGGTCGAGGAATACAGAAATGCAGTAGAACCTGAAATGCATCGAAGAGGCAATCCCCTACAGTATATGAGAATGCATGCAATCTAAAAATCTCATTTCTATGCAAAACCTCGTCAATGTTGTCATGTATAATGGAGTGTGTATCTATTTCATACGACTCAACATATATTACTTGTTTCATCTTTAGAACTATGATTTTGAAGCGGTTTCTTAGCTACTTTCAGTTTGTATGAAAATAGAGAGAAGGGGAAAAAAAGAATAAAACGAAAAAAAGAAAAAAAGAAAAAGTAAAATAGAAAACTACAAGCGTGGAACTGCATACCAATCCCGACATGTATCCTTCAACCTTCTTCTTGTCAAATTCAATCCCCCCTAGTCACCACAACATATGACAAGAAAACAAACCTACAATGAAAAGTGAACCAAAGAGAAGAAACAATGAAAATAAATAAGACTATAAATTTGTTGAGCACAAAGACCGATTTGAACATATCCATGGTGTGCATCCCACAAGATTCTTAGAGGCAGAAAAATTTCTGTAAAATAGAAAGCACAGGAAAAATGCAACAGGTGGACGCAATTTTTTGACCCACATAATAAAAGCATTTCCTTCCTCTACACCCTGGCAGATGGTTCCCCCTTGTGACAATGCCAAATTCATTTTCTAAACCCCTTTGCATTGAAAATTTTGAAATAACTATGGTACAATATGCAAGACGTGGCAACTGGCATATGAAGACGCATGGTTTCCAGAAACAAAAAATATGAGCACACAAAAAGATGTTCTGCAACAAAATTTCGAGGCAGGGACTCTTACCATTGAAAAAGATTTCCTGCAAGGTGAAAAATGCCAAGTAGAAAAAAAAATAATAGAAACGAAAAGATGGCACAAAAACTTACCCGTCAATGAGGGATGACAAGAGCTCAACCACAAAACTTGCAAACCGCAACAATAGGTCCAACAACTTGCAAAGTTGAAGAACAACAAACCAATGAAGAAGCAACTACAACTGCAGGACCTCAAATTTGCAAATTTGAATCAAACAAGAACAATAAGTATGGAACAAACCAATGAACAAGCATCAACCACTGAACTAGTGATGCCAGTGGGGAAATTTTTTGCACAATTTCCTTGCAAACAACACCATAAAAAAAAATGGAACGAAATTGTACAATAAACAATTAAGACTACGAGACCTGTTAGGTAAACACTTAAGACTGTCAGAACCATCGAAGGGCGTCGTCCTGTGCAAACATTTAATAAATAATGTAGTGTGGCAAGCCTGCTTATGTATGCAAAATGACAAAGACTCTCGAAGCACGCAAGAATAAAGAAAAAATCACACATAGTAATATGCTAGAGAATGTATTCGAAGGAAAATCTTTGTATATGCTAGCATATCAAACATTGGGATAAATTTAGCTAGAAGAAAATGACAAGACAAACATTTGAACTAATTCTAGCATTAATCGACCTTCAAGCAATACATAGGAAAAATATATGGTTCAAAAATACTGTATATGATCAAAAAGTTTGGATATGTTAACATATAAAACATTGGGAATAATGAAGCTGGAAATAAGACCTCCAATCTGTTATCCAATCAGATCATTACATATATGGTACTTTTTATTATATAAAAATCAATGATTTTAGTTCCCTAGCTCCAACAATAGATATTATGCAAATATTTGTGGTCAAAGGACAAACTAATATGAAGTCAACGAATTATCGATCGCTATAGTCCCTCTATGCCTACAACAGGGACTAATAAGTATGTTTGTGCAAATCAACCCTAAATATGCAAAAAAACATAAAATTAACTAATTCTAGGGAAATACACTAGTTGAGATAAATGGTTAGGTGCCATGTTAAAATCCCCATGGGAAAGTTATGTCATTCAGTTGGCATCTTATATGAGTGTGAGTGTGATGGAAGCATGACCCATATATGAAGACAAATTTACATTCCAATTGAATGTCTAATCTACTTATTTAATCCTCGATCATCTTCTTAGAAGAATCAATTTAGAAAAGAGGCAAGTGGTGAAGCCAATTTTTTTGTTTTCATTATAGACTAAGGTAAGAGTGAAATGTTGAACGGTATAGTCAATATTAAAAAATAAAATTTTACCATAAATCAAATCATTTTGACATGGAATAAAATCCACATTTATTTTTAGCAAGTTTGCAATTAAGATGACATCACAAAGGAAACAATTGCAAAGCAAGAGGGACCCACAAAGCACACAAGCACATCTAATCAATGCTACTACTAGAGTGACAAAGGATGCCATTACATCAATTCTTGGAATTTCACCAAAAAACTAAGTTCCATATTGGCAAGGATTTTGGTGTGTGCAAAACTCTATAAACCATCCCTTGTCCCACAATTGTTGCCAATGCAGGATTAATACACATACTACTAGCACTCAATTTTTTTAAATGTTTTTTACTTAAATTTTTTAACACAAGGAGATAATCCTATGGAATGAAATATTTTAAGAGGAGATAGTAATATATGACTAGTAAAAAATCTTACCAAAAAAGGGAGGAAACTAACTATGTACCTCACCTTTGTCTAAGAAGGTCATAGGTCGATCCCTGACATCCTTGGAATCAACATTATCTTGCAAACAACTTCTTTGTGAAATCCTCAAGGCTTGTTGATACTCAAAAGTCATAGGTATAGTAGTAGAAGCTTCGTAAGATTGGACTTGTGCTGCAAACTTAATCCCTAAGATCATCTTATTCTCCCCACACCATGGAGACACAACCATCCTCTACATAAAAGAAAGCATCTACACCAGATGAAACCCATCCTCGACCTCCTTGATCAACCTATCTTGATATATCATTGGAGCTTCATATCTATGCACACTACCTCAATATGCCCCTCCATGGTTGTAGAACTGAAGGAATTTGTGCAAACACACATCAAACCCAACACAACACACATGCCTAGCTCGCTAATGTCATTGTCAATGGCCTCACAGAATCTCCTATACATCATCTTCTTTGACTTATGGGAAAAGGTGGGATCAAAGGGTACCAAATTGGATTCTTTGAACCAACCAAATGTTTCATCTCCAAATAAGTGTTGGAAAGTTGGTTTCCATTGATGTCAAAATAAGGGGTTGTCATTAATGTCAACAAATGAGATGGGTGCATTTGAATAAGTCTACAAGAATCCCCATAGGTGTGTCCATGAAGCCTAAATGTTTTTGAGTAATAAGGACATGAAGGACAATGTAAATGTAGGTGACATGCTTATGGATGGATAATCCTCGCCATGTGGTTTCCAATGGTAGGTGGTACATCATGTAGTTCCTCAAGGTTGAGGAGTTATGAGGTGATGAAGTTGGAAGCCCCAAAGAATGGTTAAGAAGGTCCTAAACAATTGCAACAAGAAGTTACAAGTCATTAATTAAGGGTAAAACAATTATAACAAGAAGCCCTAAAGTTAAGGGAAGAAGTTACTTAGAAAAAATATAAATACACTTCAAGAAGTCTCTCATAAGTACATTCACACACACAAGTTATTCAATATCTTCTATTAGAGTAAGTGATCTATTGGCGAATTTGAGATGACAAATCTGAGGCAAAAAAAGAGTAATTAGTGCGAAAGTTTCAGGATTGTAGAAGAGAGTGAGGGTTTTATGAGAAAACCTAGTTTGGATGACCCCCACATGTTAGACTATTGGTCTCCAACGAGGCACCCCTGTGGGTAAGTTAGTGCTCGTCATGGGAGGCCTCGTGTGAGGATAGTCTTGGTCCCGCGATGCTAAGGAAAATATGTGGAAGGATGCTATTACTAGGTTGCTGAGGTAGAGGAAGGGCTATAGGTATGTAATATTGTGTATCAGGCCTGCTACAGGTTTAAAGGTATGTCTATATGCATATTTTGAGAGTTACATGTTGGTGATGTTATGGTGCATGCTTGAGGAATGTCTTTGGTATATTGTTGAGACATTGGCACATACTTGAGAGGCACATGTATGAGGTACATTTCTTGGTGATATTGATGCATGTATGAGGCACTTCTTGATGATGTTATTGCACATGTTTGAGGTACATGCATTTTATGTTATGATACATGTTTGAGGCATATATTGGTGATGATGGCACATGATATGGTACACCTTGGTGATGATATGATACTTTGTTAGAAGTACATTTTTGGTATCTGGTCTGGTATATGTCATGATTGTTATAGGCACATATTTGCGATGTTAGTACATGATTGAGGTATACACTTGGTATATCGTGGCATATGTATGAGGCACCTTCTTTGGTGTTTGGTTGAGGCATGCCATTGATTATATGATACAGGTTTGGTACATGGTTGATGCTTTGGTACATGGAACATGGTTTTGGTATATGATTGAGATATATGGTTGGGTTCTCATCATTGATGTTATGGTACCTACATTTGGCATATCCTATGGTACATGGTTGAGGTATACACTTGGTATATGGTGGCATATGTATGAGGCACCTTATTTGGTGTTTGGTTGAGGCACATCATTGATGATATGATACAAGTTTGGTACGTGGTTGATGCTTTGATACATGGTACATGGTTTTGGTATATGATTGAGGTATATGTTTGAGTGCTCATCATTGATGTTATGGTACCTACATTTGGCATATCTTCTTGTACTTGGTGTATGATATGGTTGAGACATATAATGAGTGATATGGTATATGATTGAGGCACTTGTTATGGTACATATCTTGGTACATAGTTGATGAATGGCATGATACAGGTTTTGGTACACAATTGATGCATGATATGGTACATGGTTGAGATACACAAGTTGATGATGGTATATTAGTGACAAATACAGTGGAAGTTATAGGTTGACAGTGATAGTGACAGGTTGAGTGATGTATCAATGACAATGGTAGTGACACGTTGCACCTATAATTATATTTCAAGGAGGTAGGATGGGGAAAGGAAAGGGGGTTGTAGCGGCCTCCTTCCAGTTGGTGTTGGAGAACAAAGAGAGTTGGAGATTCCTTCAGGTTGAAGCCCATAAATCAAGGGTTGTAGCCTCCTTTTGGTTGGAGCCAGAGAATACAAGGAGTTGGAGATTACTTAAGGTTGGAGCCTATAAACTAGGGGGTTGGAGCTGGAGAATTTAGGGAGTTGTAACTTCTTTCAAGTTGGAGCCTGTAAATAGGGGGTAGAGCCTCCTTCAAGTTGGTGATGAATAATTTGGAAGTTGTTTCTTCCTATGAATGTAATATTGATATATATAAGAAATCATTTCGTGGTTTTATCCCATTTGAGTTTCCACATAAATTATGATGTATTCTGTGTCTATGGTTGTTTATTATGAACTGATGAATGATACTTTTTCTGATGAAATAATATACTAAATGCATAAGTGACAAACTATTGAATACTGCTAATAAATTTTAAGTTTATATATTTTGATTGAAAGTGGTAATAAGTGCTCATATTGATTCACCCCCCCCTCTCAATATTCCAACAATTGGTATACGAGTAGTGTTGTGCTACTTATATGTTTAGTATAATGCACTCATTAATTATCAATCTGGGATTCGTAATCAATAGAGTTACAAGACACCGGTAAGAAAGGTAATTTCTAATGTCACGAGTATAAAATTAAACTAGATTATGCATGCTGGAAACAAATCAAAATAGAAAACTGCAATGCACTTTGGTTGTCTTTCACAGAGAGGTTA
Organism: Picea sitchensis; assembly: GCA_010110895.2. Lineage (NCBI taxonomy): Eukaryota > Viridiplantae > Streptophyta > Pinopsida > Pinales > Pinaceae > Picea > Picea sitchensis. Next base: position 253,693 of record SNQJ01S0003998.1, on the reverse strand, counting down.
TCCATTCCATTATGGCACATGCAAGTATGAGATGGAATTGGTTTGATAGATCAACTCTGCTATTTGACCCATAAAACTAACTATGCAATCCACACTTCTGAAGGGAAATCACACATCAATCATCAAAGCATAGCATGGGTAGTTCAATAGTCAATATGTTGGTTCTGCTGTGGTTCACAATGAACTTCACTAGTTCTTATCCAAATAATTTTTACTATTGCTTACAACATCTATGATCACTCAAGGAAATCAAATTCATGAGAACAGAAACAGGGCATATGCGAAAACACAGCAAGTAAAGATTTCTAAGTAATTGTATAATGGAAATCCTAGTCTAAGTTGTTCTTCTATTATCTAACAGAGTTAAATCTTTAGCTAATTTAATGTTTATACTACTGAAAAAAAATGTTAATGCTAATCTACGAAGAGGTTGACCTTTGTTGGGCGGTGGGCCCTTGCCACTTCAACAGGTCAGCTAGTGAAGTCTACAAGAGGCTTGTCTTCAACACACACATTACTCTCACTCACATTTCAAAACATAAAATCAAAACTCTTGTTAACAACTCAACTCATACTTAATCATAGATAATTAGAATATGGAGATAAATGACATTCCATTAATCTTCACTCAGACTATGTTTTGTACTATCACACACTGCTTCACATATTGATAATATGCTAACTCTCCTCTCTTCCACCATCCTTTCCATGACTATTTAATAGTCTTAATCATGAAACACAAGGAGGTGAAGTGATTTGAAAATCAATCATTTGTTAAGTTCAATCATTCAGTTACATCTTTAACTTCATCCTCATGACACAAAGTGCATGAGGATGAGGCAATCAACAAACTATTCTTATCATAACTTTGCTAAAGCAAATAGATGTCCACCAATTGGCTTAGGTGAGATATGGAACTTAACTTATTGCATTAGGCTCTTCCATATTAGTATCGGATCGTAACAGGTAGATGGTACCGGATCATGATAGTGTGCAAAAGGTGGTATCGGATCATGATAGTGCGTGGCTATTGGTACCAGATCATAACAGTGCATGGCCGTTGGTACCAGATCGCAACAAGTAAGATTTTAGTACCAGATGCGTTTGGTACCGGATTCAGACAGTGATAGTCTTGGTGCACAGGTACCGGATAGCTGAGCTGGTATAGGAACACTGGACATCTAGAGGTCAAAGATTTATATATGACAAATTAAAGCATTAGTACATGAAATATTAATTCCCTAGCTCAATAAACCACAAAATGCATGAATTAACCATACTTTACCTTATGACCTTATTACTGGAAAATGGTAGCGTTCTTGTCATTCACTCAAGCTTTAGGTAGGCCAAAAAGGTATAGGTGAAGAGTATAATAGGGTAATGGGGATGTCAATTTTGGGTCTCAACATTCCCCCATGTCAAAATCATTGCATGTCCTCATGCAACTAAAAAACAACCCAAAATTTTTCAAAACTTGATACTGTGTTCTTTACTTTGGTGGGTCAATGATGTTGATGGATGAAGCCTCTTCTTTCAGCTCCCTTTTGATGACCCTAACGTATTGTAGGAGTCGTAATACCTTCTTGATCTTGTTAGAGGTCTCTTCATGGTCGTCTCGAAGTTGTTGGTTGGTTGCTTTCAATTGCTTATTTTCATTTTTGATATACTTGTCCAAGAGTTGATATTCCTTCACTTCCTGTTGGAGTTCCTGATTTTGTTTTTTCAATTCCCCAATCCTTTTCTTCATTTGTTCTTTTGTCAATGTCTTTGTTTACTCCATCATTACTGGTTGGATGCACTCCATTTCCTCGACTTCCACCCTCATCCCACATAAAGTAATAGTGGCTTGCTCCTCGATCAAACTAGGGATGTCATCTTGGATTGGTAAATCCTCAGAAGGGGAGGTAAGGTCGATTGGATCTTCCTGTGTATGAGGACTGACTATTATTTTTCCCTTCTTTGCCATGCTCCCCGTAGTTCTTTTACAAGGAGGTACAGGATCAGGGATGCTCACAGGCTTCCTTTTCTTCTTTTCTAATTGTGAAATGGTGATAGGGGGTTGTGCCACAGACTGTTTACTTTTAGTTTCTGAGCTATGCTTCCCTTTCTTCATCATTTTCTGATGGTCCTCTTTCTCAACTGCCACCATTGAAGTCTCCTCTACTAATTTGTTTTTACCTTTTGATTTGGAGCTTTTAGAAGTCTTGTTGACTGTGGAAGAGGACCCTTTTTTTTCATGTTGGCTCACTATCCTAGATGATGGTGGAGTTGTCTTATCCTTCTTACTCTTTTTCTCTTGGGGTTCCTTACTTTTCTTTGGACCGTGTTGGGTTTCCTCCATAGATTTGTTTTCTGTGGGAAGGTGTTCTGTGATAAGGGTTTTCCAACTAATCCTTTGTTTCCTAAGCTCATGTAAAACTAACATTTTAATGAGACCTTGTGGTAAATGTTAGTCTTCTCTATTTTGGAGATGGATTTAAGACCTCTTACCATTTTGTTCAAACTCATCCATAGAAAATATGGGAAATTGATTTCAGGGCCTCCTTCAAAATGCAATAGAAGCCTAAGATGATATATGAAGGTCACGGCATACCTACCTTCACAGGTGAAAAATCGTTGAAGACTGGTAATCATTGGATGGTATTCTTCTTTGATGTAGTTCCTAGGGATCCCCTTCTTCTAGTCAAGGTGTTGATGATCTGCCTTCAAGAATTGTTGGCACATTTCTTTGTTAATTCCTACACCTTTGAAGTATTTGGCTCCTCTGCTAGGTAGTCCTGTAACTTCCCTTAAGGTTGCTTCATTAATTATCAGTTGTAGATTTCCTATATGTGCAATCTCTCCATCATAGATCTGTATAAATTCCTGAGAAATCTTCTCGTGCCAGCTTGTAATTTTTTCCAGAAATGGTATCCACCCCAATCTAGCATATTTTTCTTGACATAATTGTTACTCCTCGGTTTCCCTATAAATTTGGAAAACTGGTTTGTGTCTAGTAATGACCATCGTTATAAGTTGAGAAAAGGATCTGGCTATAGCACAAGGGTTTAGTTAATTGATGAAGGGTTTGGCACCAGAAAGGAGTAGGCTCGGGACTGGAGAAAGCTCACAACAAGAGGGAATATGGTGATGTTGTTGGTAATGCGAATGGTGAGTTTAAGTAAGGATGCCGTAAAATTATGACCAGATGAGGCTTATCTGGATGGCTTCGCCACCAGATAAGCCATTTAATTTCTACCCGTTACTGTAATGATGAGGATAAGACGGCGGGTGTTCAAGGCATCATTTTGGGATAGGTGATTGGACGTTCGGGTGGTGAACTTGATGTTGGGTCATGGTTCATGATATAAGATAGGTTCGTGAATTTGCTTAAGGACGAAATATATTCGTGGCTTATCATTGCTATGCATGCTTCATATTTTGATATGATTTTTGCCTTTAACCATGTTCAAGAGCTATGAGAGGATTAATTAGGTTTAGGCATATGGGTATGAGGGATAGGTGCATGGGTTTAATACTAAGGTCATAAGATCTAGTATATCTTTTCATACTTATTGTAGTTTTATGAGCATAGGAAAATAAATACCATGTTACCTTTGCTTTCACCTTTGTATGATCGATACCCATAGCATGTGTGACTACTTGTAAATTGTCAGAATTCATCCTTTTAGACTGAAGCTTCTTGAAAACTTGGTACTGGAATGTCCTGTACTTCTGTTATTATGTTCTTATCTTCTTTGTATTTGGTTCTGTAGGTGGATTATATGAGTCTGGAAAAGAGTTCTGAAGGGGCTCTTTGACCTTCCCCCATGCCAAAGATGTTGTATATCTGTAGGCAAGAAGATTCAACATTTTATATCATAATGGAGAAAAGATGATAAGAGCAAAATAAACCAATCAAATTTTTTTTTAGAAGTACAACTTATCATTTATCATATGATCTCATGCCAAAAAAATGAAATTTCCCTTCTTTTAATGGATTATTGACAGAGGTAGCATTCAACAGTGAAACAGGGGAATACATATGTGTTTTCTAGAAGAACAGATCCCACCTAACTTGCTTCAGAGTTTTACTATCATTGGATGTTATAGATAAATTTCACAATATGAGTAGATTAGGCTCCCTAGTTAGGGCTCCACTCTTAAGAAGTTTCATTCTTAGATAGTGTAGGCTTTAGATGTCAGACCAGTAGGTTGAATTAGGGTGATTCTCAAATGGACATTATGTTGTTGATTAATCTGGAGTTTGTATCTCATGAAAGCCAATAATGACCTTTACTCTTTTTGTTTTAAATGGCAAAAAGTGGATTTTTCAATCAGACAAGTATAGATGAGACATTTTTTAACTAGAACCCACTGCCAGCAAGCCTGTTCAGTACTCTGGTGGGGTAGTTGTGATAATTAGTGAGAGGTGACTTCCCCAAGCAGAATGCCCCATTGCCAACAGGCCTGTTCAGTACCCTGATGGGTTTGCCTAGTCCTACCACAGACCGGTACTCGCTGCCAACAGACCTATTCAGTATCTCGACGGGTTAGTCTCTTAAACCCTTTTTCCATCAGAGGCTTCTTGTCCATAGTCACCTATTTTGGTTTGTATTAAAGAGTGCTTTGCATGGTGATAGGGGAGGCTCATTTGAAAACCTTTTACAGGGTGGGATGGTATTGGGTTGGAAGGCATATACTCTTCTTTTGTATGTCTTTTAAAGATTTGTCTGAAGGGAAAATAAACTTTTATGCACATTATTTCTTTAGAGTTATCCAAATGTATAATTTTGTCTGAAGTTGTCCATAAGAGAATGACCTAAAGTTTCCTTAGGGTACTGGTACATCCTTTGCCATAAAAGTTTTGGTAGTGTGCCCATGGTAGAGAGTGTTCATATACTCATATGTTACGCTTTAATAAGATAATCCAATGAATACTATTGAAGTCTGGTTAGGGTGAGATAGTTTCTTATAGGCTAATATATTTTTTCCTTTAAATCATGCTGAAATACTGGGTAAAGGCAACTTCTAGTCTTTAAAGTGGATTATGGTTCTTTGAGAAATCATAGGTAAAGATTGTGTCCCTCTTTTTATTTTGTTTTTAAGCAACAAAACCAAAAGAAATTAAAGTCCTTCTCAACAACATAACCAAAAGAAATTAAAATTCTTCTCAACAACAAAACCAAAAGAAATTAAAATACTTCCCTTTAGTTCTCAACAGAAGGGCTGCCATTTGATACTGCATTTGGCTTCGTGGTTCAATCTTAAGTGGTTGTTGCATGGCTTCATACTTCATATTAATTGACATAAGAATTTTAAATATGCTTTGTCAATTAGGTAATATGTCTTGATAGTACTGTAGAAGGACAGACTCTGGTACTGGATTGGTATCGGACCAGAACAAGATTTCTGGTATCGAAACAGAACAGAATATTGTTGATGCCTACAACTAATGTTTAGCAAGTTCATGAAGGATAAAATAGATTATAAAAATTTGCTTACAAAAGAAAAGAAAATTTGTGAAAGTAAAACAAAAGGAGGTAAGAGTCTCTTGTTACCTTCAGCTTATTAACAAAATTCGATTCACACCTATGTATAAAAAGTTTCAAATAAACCAATCAATCAATGTGGGTCAGTAGGAGGATCTCCTTCCTTACTGATCATCTGCATGTTTGAATTCTGTAATATACGAGTCAGGAATTCTTCTTTTGACAGAGGTTTGTTGTAAACTCGCAACCGGTGACCATTCACAAGTAGTGGTGCTTGTTTTTCATCAATTTTCTTTATCCTGATTGAACCATTATCGTAGATAGTGTCAATTTCATAAGGTCCCATCCAATGGGTAGTTAACTTACCTTTGAAGTTCTTGAATCGGTTGTCATACAATAGGGCCCAATCTCCTTGTTGAAATTTTTTCTTTTTGAGATACTTGTCATGCCATTTCGTTATCTGTTCTTGAATGAGGTTAGTCCTTTGAAGTGATTCCTGCATGGTTTCATCCAACTCATTAAGCTGCAAGAGTCTTTGTTGTTGGGCTTCATCCAAGTTCATGCCAACTTGTACTATAGTCCTGAAGGTTTTGATCTGAAATTCTACTGGGAGAAGAACCTGCTTCCCATACACTAACTCATAGGGTGTATGTCCTGTTGTATTCCTCCAAGTGATTCTATAAGTCCATAAGGCTTATAATAATCTATCATCCTAATCCTTATGGTGCAGCTGTACTATTTTGGTAAGAATGGACTCAATAAATTTGTTGGTAGATTCTACTTGTCCATTTTCTTGTGGATGATAGGGTGTAGATTTCCTGTGTTTGATTTGGTACTATTCTGTAATAGCTTTGACTAGATGAGAGGTAAATTGAGTTCTCTGATCAGTCACAATTTCTCGAGGTACACCAAATCTAGTAAAGATATCATTAAAAGGGAAATTTACCACTGATTGTTCACTTGCAGCCGGTAAAGCTTTTGCTTCAACCCATTTAGTCACATAGTCAGTGCATACAAGTATATACTTTTTCTTTTTAGATGCAGGGTTAATGTGCCCTACAAAATATAATGCTCATTTCTCAAATGGTTCAATAACTACTTGGGATTGAAGTGGAATTTGGTCTCATGCAGTAGGCTTACCCATTCGTTGACATTCATCACAATTGGATACATAGGTTTTAGCATCTCTGAAAATATGAGGCCAGTAGTAACCTGATTGCAGAACTGTGTAAGCGGTCCTTTTGTCTGCGAAGTGTCCTCCACAAGGGCCATCATGGAAAGCTTGTAAAATATCATGAATTTCATCCTCCCTTACACATCTCCTGATCACCAAATCTAGTCTTGTTTTGCAGAGGCAATCATCGTGCCACATGTAATTTGCACTTAGTTGAATTACTTTCTGTTTTTCTCTAGGAAACAATTTTTGAGGCATATTCCCTGTCACAAGATAGTCAGAGACATCTGCATACCATGGAGTGAATGTAGAAATAGCAAATAATTTTTCGTCAGGAAAGGTATCTTCTATTGGTGCATTATCTCCCAGATGAATCATTCTAGATAAGAAATCAACCACAATATTATCTTTACTAGGTCTATGAATAATGTTGATATTAAACTCTTGTAATAATAAGAGCCATCGTGTAACTCTAGGATTTGTTACAGGTTTGTTCATTAAGAATCGGATGGTTGAATGATCAGTGTGTACAAAAGCTTGATATCCTGTAATATAGTGTCTAAATTTATTGATAGCATGGACTAGAACTAGCTATTCGTNTTCTTTTTCTGTGACCGTATAATTAACTTCAGCTGGAGACAGATTTTTACCGATGAAGTAAATAACATAGGGCATTTGATTTTCTATTTTTCCAAGGATTGCCCCAAGGGCTGTGTTTGAGGCATCGGTACAGATATGAAGAGGAAGGGACCATTTTGGTCCTCTTAATACAGGGGTAGTTGATAGTTTCTATTTTAGAATTTCAAAAGATAGTTGGCATTCATCATCCCACTTAAATTTGGCTTCTTTAGATAATAATTTGAATAAAGGGGTAGCTAGGATTGTGAAATTTGGAATGAATCTTCTATAGTAGCCAGCATGTCCTAAAAAGCTATGGACTTCCTTTTGTGAGGAAGGTATTCTAATTTGTGTGATGATATAAATATTTGTCGGATCAACTCTCATGCCAGAACGGGAAATGTGATGTCCCAAAACAATACCTTCAGTGAGCATCATTTTTTATTTTTCATTACTTAAGGAGAGATTAGTTTCCTGACACCTAATCAAGACTTTTTCTAAACTGGCCAATGCTTCCTTGAAGTCTTGTCCATGGACTGTAAAGTCATCCATGTAGACTTCCACACAATCATTGGTCAAGTCGGAGAAAATGGCTAGGACAACATTTTGAAAAGTGGTTGGGGCATTGCAAAGTCCGAAAGGGAGCACCCTATAAGCATATGTTCCCCAAGGGCAGGTGAAAGTGGTCTTTTCCTGGTCTTCGGGTGCTATTTGTATCTGGTTGTAACAACTAAACCCATCCAAGAACGAAAGTTACTTCTTTACGGACAGGGTATCCAGCACTTGATTAATAAATGGTAAGGGAAAGTAATTCCTATTGGTGGCTTTGATTAACTCCTGGAAGTCTTCACATGTCCTCCACTTACCATTTTTCTTGGGAACTATGACAAGTGGAGATACCCATTGACTATCTGAAATGGGGTATATGAGATTGGATCGAAGGAGTTTTTGAAATTCCTCTTTTACAATATCTTTAAGGGTTGGATTCATCCTTCGCTGAGGCTGTCTGACTGGTCTGATTTGGTCATGTTATCCCCAATTTCTAGGGATAACTAGGAGATCATGTCTCGAGGCCCACAGGTCCT
>SNQJ01S0003998.1:190381-222720 GCA_010110895.2 Picea sitchensis | reverse complement strand
CTAAAAGAAAAATATAAGGTTCAAGCAGTGCAAGATCACATCAAGCATCAACAACAAGTTATTCAAATATTAAAGGACAACCTGACCATGGCACAAAATCGTATGAAACAACAACCAGATCAACATCGTAGTGAAAGAAGTTTTGAAGTAGGGGATTGGGTGTTCTTAAGACTACAACCATACAAACAGATGTCCCTCAAGCAATCCAAGAAGGATAATAAATTATCACCAAATTACTATGGCCCTTATAAAGTGTTGCAAAAGATTGGTATTATGGCATACAAATTGGATTTGCCTGCATCTTCACGAGTACACCCAGTTTTCCATGTTTCATGCTTAAAGAAGGTTATAGGTGACAAGATCCCAGTTCAAACTATATTTCCAAAACTTGACGAGGAAGGAAAAAACATATTGAATCCTGAAGCCATCACTGACACAAGAATTCACTAGCTGAGGAATAGATCCATTTCAGAGTATCTCATTAAATGGAGGAAACTATCGACTGAAGATTCCACTTGGGAAGATGAGTATTTTATACATAAGCATCTAGGGTTACTCAAGCTTTGCGGAAAACAATTGTCTCAAGGGGAGGGGCATTTTAAGCCCTAAATAGTGGCTCATTACCCCTTAATTAGGGAATACTATATTAGTAATGTTATTTTATTTATGTCGGCTTTAGTCCATTAGTTGTGATTATACCTCCTAGTCTCCTATATATACCAAGGAGACATTTTCATTTTGAATCATCTTATAATTGTACATTTATGTGGGCATAAGGAGGTTGCCCCCTCGAAGAGGCTTATTATCTGAGTTTCTCTCTTTTTCAAGGTGTTGAGTACTTATTCTGAGGTTTTTCTATGCTATATAGATATTTGGTTCTTAATGGAGGAGAAAGAGGTTTTTTCCCACGATGTTAATGGAGGAGAAAGAGAAAGATCAAAAGCATGAAGACATGGGGAGTATCCCTAGAGAGAGATACCCTTTTCTATTGATGTCAAAGGGGGAGAGAAACACAAGGAGAGAAATATCAGAAGAGATATATGAGGAACAATGGTCACAGGGGGAGTATGAGTGTTTCCATCAATGCCAAAGGGGGAAATTATTGGCAATTTGGTTGTCGTTGATGTCAACAGTAGTGGTTTTCATTGATGTCAAAAAATGAGATGGGTGCATTTGAAGAAGTCTATAAGAAGCCCCATATTTTTGGTCATGAAGCCCGAATTTGTTTGAGTACATGAAGGACAATGTAAATGTAGGTAACACACTCATATATGGATAGTCCTCGTCATGCTATTTCCAAGGGTATTTCGTAAACCATGTAGTACCTCATGGTTGAGATCAAGAGTATGGTGGGTTCCTGTGAGTGATACAATAGAAGATTTGTATTGGTTTTGAACCTGCAACAAGAAGAAAACCAGGGTCCTCGACCTAGAAAAATTAAATGTGTTTCTAAGAGATTATATTTATTCCATATGGAAACAATGCCCTTTTCCATTTAAACGTAAACCTGGATATAGTGACCATACAAACCCAAATTTTCAATCCAAAAAAAGCATGGTGAAGATGAGACTGAGGGATACACAATGAACTTATAATAGTTCAAAAATTATCTTCTTTTGATATCATTTTTTTATGAATCCAAGAGAGAGAAAATATATATGACCAAATTTTGGTCAACAACTAGCTCCAACTGCGGGACAATGACCCGTTATGGGTTACTGAGAACACAATAATCTCAAGACTAGTTACCTTCTCCATTGGGATATGGATTCATATTCACAATAGATTCCTATAATTCTTCTTCTTTCATGGAGTTATCTTCAAATTTTAATATAAAGACCTCCTTATTGTGCAAAAATTGAACTAAAGAAACAAAATATGTACATACATGATCTACCTACCCTATCTTACCTGGAATAAAGAGGCACCTTATGTGTAGGTATATTTCCAATGGATCCATTTAAGCATTGATATGATCTTTGAAATGAACTCTAAAGTTGTGAAACATATTTGGGCATGTACCAATGACTCAGGGGTAATCTCAATGTTTACTTGAGAAAAATTGAACTAGGTGTGCTGAAAATTTGATAGCCTTGTTTGGCCAACAATGCTCTGGAACCATAATTCAATGAAGACAATTCTTGGATGATCAAGAATATTATTTTCTTTGATTGGATAAGTATTTTCCAATCGTAACATTCTTTCATCTCTCTCCTTGTATCCAACCAATTCCAAGGTTCTTGATTCATCAACAATGTCTTGAAAAGATTCTTCCTTCATGTAAAATCAATCTTGCTCATCATTCTTCTCAAAATTCTTTTCTTCCACCAATTGTCCTTGCTACCAATATTCTTTAGGATTCTATCATATGTTACAAGGATGAAATATTCTTGTGCATTTGGTAGAGGCTCCTTAATTTCATTCTCAAACTTACTATTTTAAAGATCTTCATATGGAGTGTATGAGAGGATGAAGTCTTTCTCTTGCAAATCAAAATTCTTATTTTCATTTTCAGCCATGTGACTAGATTCAAGAAAATCTTCCAATGTATGACTAGATTCTTCTTCCAAATCATTCATTTCATTTTATTGTGTCCATATGGGAGAGGGTGGGTGGGAAACAACATTTGAAGCATCAACAAAAACATATGAATGCACTCTTGGGATGAGATTTTTTGCAAATAAATATTCTAACACATCCCAACTGTTAATGGAGTTAGGTATTAATGAGCTATACCATTCAAGAGCATTCCCTCGCAGAGTTTGTAAAAAAAATCTACATGTAAAATTGTATTTAGTGAGGTTGAAATCATGACATGCAATTTTAAATTTAAACAAATGTTACTCTACATCTTCTGAAGCATCATCCCCAAAGAATGTAGAAAAAATTTCAACAGAAATATTAGGCATTTGAAAATCTACTTCTGGCAGATTTAAAGGGGTTTTATGAAATCTCCTCCTTTGGGTATTTCTCCCTTTTGTTGTGTCTTGTAAGGCCATTGATGGGATTGATGAGGAATTTAAAGGAGCATCATGAAATGAATGAAATTCTTCATTTTGAGTCTTTCCAATGGAGTTTCCAAGGAGTTCATTATCCTGAATCTTCGGTGCTTCTTGGGTATTTTTGAAATTATAAAAAAGGTTCAAAATATTTCAATAATCCTTTATAAATCCCTTGCATTTAAAACAAGAAACAATTTTCTTGAATCTTCTTTTCAAAACTTTGATCCATGGAGATTCTGGTTCTTCAATCTGATCTGAAGCAGGGCCTCACATATCTTGAAAATAAAGGTCTCCACAATATGTTTTCCAAAAATGTTGATGTCTGAGTATGTTAATACCGAAATAAAAACCTCACGAGGATATGAATCCTCTTGTGTTTTTAAAGAGGCGGTACTCCTATTTTTCTAAAATATATATCTTGAATATATTGAATTAGAATAATGCTAAGACAAAAAACCCTAGGTCCTTATTACTTGGATTTATGAAAATATATAGTTCTCCACTGACTTGATATAATCTTCATCTGCAACAAGAAGTGTCTTTAAAATAAGAAAAGATTGAAGGAGGGCTTCAACATCAGAATATCTTTGTGATCAACATCACATAAACAATCTTCTTAATCATATATAAATGCATCCATATCTTCTTAACAATAAAAATGAGAGAATAATTTGATCATCTCAAAGAATTTTAAAAGGTTACTACTATAAATATCAAAAGAGAATTTGATAGATCAATTTAAAATATCTCATACTTAAGACTCAAAGTTACAAGATACATTCGAAATCAAACCCGAAGAAATTCTTTGTGGAGTTTATTCGTGAAAGATGTTCCTCATTACAAAATATTTTAAAGTAATGTGTATGGCTATAAATACTCCATGTTCGTATAAGAAAATTCTTTATAATAATACAATAAGAACACTCAATAACTCATCCTTCTTCCCATTTCAGAGATTCAAGCATAAAGCTATGAGAAATGATGTATAAGAATAAAAAGAGTGGAGAAGATGGAGATTTCTCTTCTTTGATCAGAAGCTTGGATGTATATTCATGTATGTATCCTCTTCTTCCTCTAATCTTCTGCTCTACCCCTTTGATAATTATGATTATGGAGCCCTTGATGAAGCCCTTCTTCTCTTTTTAAAATGATATTTTCTAACTACTTGAGTAGTTAGGGTTTTTTTCTCTTTTGAATTTCCTGTACACTTTTCTTCTTGAAACATATTCTTTAATTAATGCCTCATTTAAGCGCTTAATAATGAATCCACATAATTATAATTCATATCTTTAAAAATGGGACTTTGTTTTAATTTTTTGGAAGTGATAATAAAAATTTTAACCATGTAAATCACTTCATATGTGATCTTCATCATCTTATATTTCCAACGATATAAAGTTTACCCAAATTCATCACCTGGACCTCAATATATGAGCTCGTGAAGTTGAGTTGTCATGAAGGCCCATTAAAAATGAATCAGACTGATATTTTAATTTCTAGGAAAAATATGGCCACTTTTAGATCTTCTAACCTATACCATCATCTTCTTCATTGAAATATATTTTCAACGTTATAATTTTTGCGTGATTTCGACACCGAGAGATCAAGATATGGCTTCAAAAAGATAATGACTCAACCACCATCGATCTAATATGGGCCCTTGGATGAATTTCCTGCTCTTCCATGAAAATTCGACATTTTTGTGGTAAAGTGTTATCCCACATGCATGGGATTATATGAGTTTTAATAGTGTATAATACTAAATGCAATGTACACTTAGCAAGAAACATGAAAGAAAGATTATGGAGCTTAATGGGTTGACCACTTAGAAGATTAATAAAATACAATTTTAGTCTAGAAGATTAATAAAATACAATTTTAGTCAACCAATCAGCCTCCACCTCATGCCCAGTCACTTACAAATCATCCATTGATGTATTTCCATGTGTCATCTCATGATAGGCTAGTAATGTCCATGTGTAACCAACAAAAACTTGCCATGTGTCTCTCTCCATGAGCTTCCATGTCATCCAATCATGGGATTCCACTTGTCATTACATGAGTGGATTTTGGATCTACCATGTGGCATCCTTCCATAAGTTAATTACATTCTCATATGACCCAACAAATGATTTCTACATGGCACAAGATGAATGGTTTATAATAAAATATTAAAAAATATTATTACAAGGAAATGAGTTAAAATGTGAGAGGAGTGTGGAAATAGAGAGGCAGGAGGGTAGTGTAGGGAAGGGGTAAAGTGTAGGTAACAAAGGTGAGAGGGGGAGCGGGGGGATGTAGGGATGGAATCAAGGTAAGCAAGGGGGTAAGGGAGTCCGAGAGTTCGATGAGAAATGAGGGAGTGTGGGGTGGGGGGATGTGGGTAGTAGAGGTAGGGAGTCACATAGGGTGAGGTGGGGAAGGGTAAAGTGTAGGTAACAAAGTTGTGGGTGAGGGATGTGAGGGAAGAGAGGGGGTAAGGGAGTCTGAGAGTTAAAAAAAAGTTAAGTATGGAAGGGGGTGGGTAAGGGGAGTGATAAGGTGAAAAAAATAAGTATGGAAGAAATATGAGAGGAGAAATAAGAAATGAAATGGAGTAATAAGAACATTGTGTAGCTAGAATGAACTTATTATAATAAAAAAATGGAATTTCTTGCAAATCAAATACTATGTGCAATAATTTGTGGGAAATTTTGATATCTCTTTAAATTTATGTTTCCACTTCAATTCCTCAAGCTTCCTTCGAATGTTTCCCAGTTACCACCAAAATATATTTTCCTCCCTATTAGGCTCTCCACTTCTTTCAAAACATAAACAACAAATGTGCATAATAAAAGAAAATATTGTATGGTGTTCTCAACTTCTTTGTAGAGTGAGAATATGTTGGCCCATATCAACTCCTTTTCTCCAAATTATCCCAAGTAAGAACCATGTTTCTAAACAATGGCCACATAGAAGTCCTTTATCTTAGAGGTCATTTAAATTTCCAAATAATCTTATACCACCACTTTTATTCCCCCATACCATCACCTTCACATAAAACCTTATATCCAACCATAGGGGTATAATTTCCTCCAACTAGGTTCTTAGACCAAATAAATCCATCCTTGGACTCATTTATTCTAACGTGGCTATATCTTCAAGTTTCAATGTAACCATTCAATTTAAAACATCCTCCAAATCTAGTCCTATCAAATATGTTGATTTCTACTCGTTCCTCCAAATCATAGAAAGTTTAGGATCTACCACCTGGTTGAGAGTCAAGTATCCTTTTTCACACAAATTATTTACCATATCTCTCAGGAGTCTATAATTATCACTACATAATATCTAAGGATCCTTGGAGGATCCTTCCCCACGTTAATAACCATTTGTTTCACCATAAAAAAACATTTTCTTTACTTTAGCTACAAACCAATTCCTATCTCATTTAACATAGTCATTATGTTCTATATAAAAACTAGGATACTTTAAATAATTTTATAAGTTAGTCTAATGATAAAGGAAGATTTGAGAAAGGTACATCATGTTATCCTCATTATCCCCCATAATGATATTATTGACTTAACGATATTGATCTTCATTCCTAATATAGTACAATATAAATATAAAATATCCTTCAATTTGTGGGCATATCTTCTAGTTTCCATCACGTAAAATAAAATGTCATTCAAAAAACGTCGGTGTGATAGAATATATAATGATCTTCCTATTTTGATATCTTTGAAAGTAACCTATCTATTTACCTCTATAAATCCCTCCTCAAACCTTTGTCCACAATGGGGAATAGTAGGGTTGACAAAGGGCCCCCCTATCTCAACCCACTACCAAATGTGGAAAAATATAATGCTAATCCATTTAGAGAAAGACACTGGGGTAACACAACTCATCACCCAATTAAAAAGATGAACATGAAACATTAGATGAATCATTATCATTTTTAAGTATAGTTTATAACTAGCTCTATCATAATCTTGCAACAAATCCAATCTAGCAACCATAGCTTGTAACCTTTTTCTTTTTATAGAATGGATACTCTCTTGGGAAACTCCTAATTGCTTCAATTTGTCTGCTTGATAGGAAACCAAATTGTTAATTAGAAATGGACATGAATAATGTGTTATTTACCCTCATAAATATGATTTTTTCTACGATTTCATAAATACAATTACACAAATAAATAACCCTTTACCAATATTTATATAGTAAACCCCCTTCTCTATACACATATAAAGCAAACATCTTCAATATTTTTCACATAATCCTAAAAAATGGAATAGGAGATCCAGTAATGCTTGACACACAAAAACCACATCAAAATTGAGTGTAAACCTTGCTATTCTTTTGAGTTAAAAGACATTATTTCTTGTAATATTTCTATAGTGTAATGCAAGAATCAATGGATATGGTTTCATAAATATGAACTATTAAATTACTTTTCTACAAGAAATTCCATGAGTCGATCTACCATTACTTAAATGACTTTCAATAGATCTTCAAGTAACGAAGTCACATTAGTCTTGTGGTCTTTAAGACTTGAATAGAACCATAGTGTTCGCACATTTGCAATCCTTCATATCTTTTCAAGATTCCTCTTAGGATTGGAAAGCCATTTACAAATGTTTTTCACATAACCTTTCTTTGCTAGAAGATAGGTTTTATTATTAGTCCCTGTCGTAGGCATAGAGGGACTATAGCGATCGATAATTTGTTGACTACATATTACTTTGTCCTTTGACCCAAAATATTTGTACAATACCTATTGTTGGAGCTATGGAATTAAAAGCATATATTTTTAAATAATAAAAAATACCATATATGTACTGATTTCATTGGATAAGAGATTAGAGGTCTTATTGCCGGTTTCGCTATTCCCAATGTTTTATATGGAAACATATCCAAACTTTTTATCGTATACAATATTTTCTAATCATATATTTTTCCTCTATATTTCTTGAAGGTGGATTAATGCTAGCATTAGTTTGAATGGTTGTATTAGCATTTTCTGCTAGCTGAATATAGGCATAGAGGGACTATATCGATCGATAATTCGTTGACTACATATTAGTTTGTCCTTTGACTTGAAATATTTGCACAATACCTATTGTTGGAGCTATGGAATTAAACGCATATATTTTTATATAATAAAAAGTATCATATATGTACTGATCTGATTGGATAAGAGATTGGAGGTGTTATTGTCGGCTTCGCTATTCCCAATGTTTTATATGGCAACATATCCAAACTTTTTCTCGTATATAGTCTTTTTTAATCATATATTTTTCCTCTATATTGCTTGAAGGTGGATTAATGCTAGCATTAGTTCGAATGTTTGTATTAGCATTTTCTGCTAGTTGAATATATCCGTAAGTTTTGATATGTACTAAGCATATTCAAATGTTTTGATATCTAAGCTTTATAGTGATTGAGAATTCCAAAGTTTATAACGTGTTTGTCGGATGTAGTTTTGTTGAAATGTATTGACACTTATTCCGAGATGCCTCAATAGGCTTGAAAACTTAAATGTTTACATGACCCGACGTCCTCGAACATCCCTGACATCTTAAATGTTTGCATACCACGAGGTCCTTAGATAGCCTGGAAGCCTTAAATGTTTATGTAAATACGGTTCTCGGAGTACATTTTTCGTCGAAATTCTCTATACAGTTACAGTGAATTTGCAGAGTCTTGTATGTCCACCCCCAGTTCAATAGCCATTGTATGTTTCATCCTTCTTTTGCCTTTGAAATGAAATTTCATACTAGTTGAAGCTGCATACACTGTTTACTGGTTTGGTGAGTGCTTTTTCTTCTCTAGTTTGTCGGTTGTTGGTTGTTGTTGTTTTGTTCGCGATTCGACCTTTGCTTCTGCATTTCATAGTTTCGGAGTAAGTTTTGATGCCATAGTTTCATTTTGTATTCCTTGTTTGTTGTTCAGTGTTTGCAGTTTGCAAGTAAGAATGTTTTCTTATTTGTAGTGGCATGCTCCTCGTATGTTTCTGGTTCTTTCTGTGCTTGGGCTGTAGTTTCGCAATCATTGGAGATACATATGTTGTTTACTGGCTCGAAGGTTCTTTCTAGTTCGTTGGTTCATGGGTTCCTGGTTTTATTTGTTTGCCTCGGGTTTGCGCTTTGGTGCCCTCAGGGTGCAGTTCAGTCTGTTCATGCTTTCTCACTGGTTTGGTGCTTGCTGTTTTATTTTGTTTGATTCGGCCTTGCAGGGTTGGGTCTAGCGACGGTGGTTGAAACTTTTCTTCTTTCTATTTTTTTTGGATTATTGTTGTTTTTGGGGGGCACTTTATGGTCTTCAGCTCCTGCACCCATGAGTCAACATGCAGTTGTTTTATTTTCCCTGTCTGTCGAGGTCGATATCTCTTATTCTGTGAGATTTTTCTGGTGGTTAAGTGCTGCCATGAAAGAAAATAGTTGCATGCAAAATTGTTCGAGGATTACATGTGAAATTGCAATATTCGCTGCTTTTTTGTTGGAATAAAGAATATGCAAGCTACATTTATAAACCATGTATGGTCAGATGTGCCGATATGACATTACATGTTCTTTCTCCTCTACATAGACTGGTGTGCGCATGCTACAATTTGTGTTGTGCTTGAGATATGATATGCGCAACAAAGATTCTGCAAGTTTATATTTGGATGTCTGGAAGCATATTTGGGTAGTTTGCCACAAAAAACTGAAAACTTGTATCATTGGCACAATAGTCCATGTAGAGGATAAATAACATGTATTTCCATCGGTGGAAGCATATCTAAATAAATTTCCATGGAAAACCAGAAATTGTTTAGCTACGATCATGCAATTGCGTGATATTTTGTGCGTTGTAATATATTTTGGGTAGGGAAAAATATTTTACACGTTTACAACCATGGATAGAGAAGCACAAATGTTCATGTTTCTACCTATCTTCTAGATTGTTCGTTGAGTCTATTTTATTGTAAGTACATATTTCTTTTTCTTTGGTGGATACCAACTTCCATTGATGTTCATTGTATTTTGTGCGTTCCCACATTCAAACAAACAAAATAGTTGGAGAAAACGAGGAAATCTTCACTGCATCGGTTGAAGAGGATATAGAAAGGTGCATGCTTGTACTATTATTTCATATTCTATTGTTTTGTATTTCATTTATGGTCTGTATATGTGTTCACCTATTTTATTATATGTACATGTTGTGTGCCTTCCTACATGGTAAGTTATCTTCGTTACATGCCTTCCTACATACTAACCTACTTCATTTCCATCATGTTCTCGCTACATTGCTACATTTAAACAAACAAGATAGTTGGAGATGAGGATGGGATCTTTAGTGGGTAAATAAACCTCTTTCTCTTTCTTTTACATGCCTGTCTTCATTATAAGTTATCTTCAATACATTCCTTCCTACATACTAAGCTATTTCATCTCCGTTGTGTTTTCGCTGCATTGCTACATTTAAACAAACATAATGGATGGACAGGACGATGGATTCTTTGGCGGGTAAATATACCTGTTTCTCTTTCTTTTAGATGTCTGTCTTCATACTAAGTTGGCTTCATGTCCATTGCATATTCGACATTAATTCCTTGGAAAAAATAGGTTGCTTGGACAGGGAGATGAATTGTTTTGTGCAACAGTAGAGGGTTTTGTGGTACAATCTTCTAAAAGGTATACCAAGTGTGCTAGTAAATTAAATATACAAAATGGGTGGGGGCATATAATATTAGCCTCGAAAATGATGACTTGCCAGTAATGGGCCTTTATTCCCTCCCTATTTCTACTTTTTCCATTTTCTATTATCCCTTTTGTTTTCTAATTCATTTTCTTAGTGTGATGTTCATCAGCACATGCTTGCATCAGAAAAAGTTCGACTAGTGACATGGACATGAGCAGTCAGTCATCCTAGACATCAGCAGACCGACAAGGCCAAAGGTAAAGATGCATATGCTATGCTCTTACTATGTTTACTAAACAAATATCCTCAGGTATATATTCATCTATGGCATGGTGGATATGTTGATGTCATCTGCAATACATGGTTTGCAACTCACAGGAAGTATCAACAAGTACAAGCAAGACGCCGAACATGCTACATGTTCTGCAAACTAAGAGGTGTGGTTGCGAAACCATGGCTCCATAGTTCATCAAAGCTATGCATGTACTTGTATATTTATGCCAGTAAAAGAAGAATACCTAAAAAAAAAAAAATTGCACACTACCATTCACTTTAGTTTTCTTGTTCAAAAAATGTCACCGGGTCTAAAGTTGTGACATCCAAAGTACTGTCAATACAGGTCTTGAACAAATGACGAATTGGACAAGTGTTCGTTAGGGACATAATGGTCGTGTATAGCACCTACTTGGACAAGGCAAAAAAAAGTAGATCCATTATGCATGCTGACATGACAGACAAGGAGGCCATGATGACAATGACACTGACTATTCCTCCACAACTTGTCCAGAAACATGCAGAAAAGATATTGCCACGTAATGGAATATCCATTACAAATTTTAATATATTGCCCAAAACAGTATATGACCGTGGTGATTGCGATCGAATTATTTCACTCAACGAAACAAACATTGTGGAAAAAATTTATGTTGTTTGTTCAGAATATCGTTTCGTCCCGGACTCAACTATCAGCCAGCTTGCACATAGCACTGATATTTATCCTATTGGAAAAATTGGGGCAGCTGTCACACTGGCGAGAAAACTTGGCTCGCAACACGTTCTCCATATAAAGGATGGAGAGTCGGACAGGGACAAGGCAATGGTATTGCTTTTCATATTCAATTTTGTCCTTTACTTTCATATGTGCATGTATCTCGGATAACTTACACAGATATTGCACTGTTCCATGTTGCAACTACAATTGTTCGATATGTGTTCAGATTTGTTTTCGTCAATGGAACAACAATTGCATACGGGGAAGATTTCACTTATGTTGTTCAAAAATATAACAAAGAAGAGGGATGTTAGAGAAAGGATCTTTTGGACAACCCAAGCAACGCTTGTAACAGAGTTGCGAGAAGATATAGTAGAGGATTTGAAGAAACTATCTAGCTCTAAAACTGTTGTGCGTATACATCCACAAAATCATCCTCACTTTTCTTATAGAAATAGCCTTCAACAAATTTCTGTGACCTATTTAATTTAATTTTTTATTTTTTTGTAAGGGGGGGGGGGGGGTGTGCAGTTGTATATTATATGGTTCAATGTATTAATTCCTATGCTCACATTCCTAGGTTGAAGGTGTTTTAGTTGCAGCCAATGTGTACTTGACCTGCTTTGAACCTGTATGTACAAAATGCAACTCCCCTGCTTCTGCCTCCGCTTTGATAAGTGATGATACGATTGATTGTCTGTGATGCAATGAAAAATATCCATATATATATGGACATTATGTCAATGTTGTTATCCGAACCGTGGGAAACACAATTGTGCATTGTACGGTTAGGAAACCTTTGTTACAAAATGTGCTTCCTAAGTTGGTAGAGTTGTCGTATGAAACATATCTACAGAAAAAGGCAAGCAGTGTCTACATTCTGCGGGAGCTTCAGATACATAGAAAATTCACCTTAAATGAGGAAAATGCAATTTTTCATATCGGTTGAAGAAGGAATATATATATATATCAAACTTTGGCAGGAAATGAAAATACCTCATGTGTCTCTGTAATATTTGTTGAACATCCAAATGAATGTTCGTCGAACTTGGCTAGTTGGGATTGCACACGCATAAGATTAACATGGAAGAAAACCCCATATATCCCATGCCCCGATTATTTTCTACTGTGAACATATACCAGATGCAAGAGAAAATGAATGCGACGACGTCTTTTCTTTTTATATCAAATTGTTTGGTGCAAAGGTCGATGGGTTCTGCTCTATGGAACCTTCTGGGAACTTGCTTGCAGCCTGTTTGAAGTTTGGTTGGTTCTTGGTTATGTGCTTTGTCTATCAATTTGTATACCACAGAACTCGAACTGTTCTTTAGAGGAGAAAAAATAATATAATTTATTTTTTTAGCCAGCTAGCCCGCATATACGCCTGATAATTTCTATGGTGTTGTGACACAAATGTAGTATGTGGCTTGTTTTAGCAGATTTCCTTGATCGATGAACTTGGTGAAATTATTGTCCTGGAATAATTTGAAATTAATGAATATATAGTGTGCAAAGTGCAATTGTGCTATCATATCAACAAGAGGCCCTTAAAATTCAAATTGGTCGTTGTTTTGGCATTTTTGCTTACTCGATAAACTTGGTAAAATTAATGTCCTGGAATAATTTGAAATCAACGAATATATACTGTGTGGAGTGAAATTGTGCTATCATATGAACAAGAGGCCCTTAAAATTTAAATTGGTCCTTGTTATGCTTGCGATGATGGAATTTAAAAAAAAAAAATCTTTTGTTTCCTTCACTTTTTTAAAAAATAAGTGATTTAACATCCTTTAATAATTTAATGTAATTCACTTGTACAATATCAATATTTAATATTAATAATTTAGTATTTGAAAATAATGTTTTTAGATAAAGTTAGATAGGATGACCATCCCTAAACAATTGCAATATTGAACCCACCAGTTGTGGAGTCCTGTCGATTTGTATGTCGCGGAATTCCGAGTGCTATTTGGAGGACATCAAACAATAAAAGTGCAATGTTGAGAAAAGTAGTCCACAAGTTCACCTGTCAATTTGTATATCGTGGAAGTCTGGGTGCTATTTGTAGGACACAGAACAATAAAGGTTCAATTTTCAGCCTGCTAGGCTGAGAACTCGCGATCCAAAAAGTGCCTAAGTATGGAATGAGGGATCCGTATATTATACTTTATAAAAGTACATGTTTACTATGTATTGCTCATTTGTCAGAAAAATTTTATATCACTCGTTCGGCCAGACTGTACAAACTTTCTCGTCTAATTAAATTCTGCAATATCAATATTTAATATTAATAATTTAGTATTGAAAATAATGTTTTTAGATATGTTAAATAGTTTATAGGGATTACCATCCATAAAAAATGGAAAACTTGAACCCACCAGCCCTCAAGTCCATCTGTCAATCTGTATATCGTGAAACTCCCGAGTGCTATTCGGAGGAGACAGATCAATGAAAGTGAAATGTTGACCCAGCCAACCCGCAAGTCTGCAATGTTGTTTGGAGGACACCTAACAATAGAAGTGCAATGTTGATCCAAGCAGTCCGCAAGTCCGTCTGTCAATTTGTATATCATGGAAGTCTGGGTGATATTTGTAGGAGACAGAATAATAGAGGCTCAATTTTCAGCCCGCCAGGCTGAGAACCCACGATCCAAAAAGTGCCTAAGTATGGAATGAGGAATCCACATATTATACTTTATAAAAGTACATGTTTACTATGTATTTCTTATTTGTCGGAAAAAATTTATATCATCCGCCCAACCATATTGTACAAACTTTCTCATCTAATTAAATTCTACAATATCAATTTTTAATATTAATAATTTAGTATTGAAAATAATGTTTTGAAATATGTTAGATAGTTGATAGGGATTACCATCTGTAAACAATGGAAAACTTGAACCTACTAGCCCTCAAGTCCATCTGTCAGTATTTATATCACGGAACTTAGAGTGCTATTTGGAGGACATGAAACAATGAAAGTGCAATGTTGAGCCAACCAGATCGCTGGTCCGCTTGTCAATTTGTATATCGCGGAATTGTGGATGCATTTGTAGAGTGTGGAACAATAGAGGCCCAATTTTCAACCCGCCAGCCCGAGAGCACCCGATCCAAAAAAGTGGCTAAATATGGAATTAATAAGGAATCGGTATGGGACAATAAAATTGCAATGTTGAGCCAACCAGCTCACAAGTCCGCCTATCAATTTGTATATTGTGAAAGTCTGGGTGCTATTTGTAGTAGACAAAACAATAGAGGCTTAATTTTTAGCCCGCCAGACTGAGAACTCGCGATCCAAAAAGTGCCTAAGTATGGAATGAGGGATCTGCATATGGTCTATAAAATCTCATGTCCATACTTTATAAAGGTACATGTTTACTTTGTATTGCTCGTTTGTCGAAAAACGTTTATATCGCTCACCTGACCAGATTGTACAAACTTTCCCATCTAATTAAATTCTGCAATATCAATATTTAATATTAATAATTTAGTATTGAAAATAATGTTTTTAGATATGTTAGATAGTTGATAGGGATTGCCATCCGTAAACAATGGCAAACTTGAACCCACCAGCCCTCGAGTCCATCTGTGAATATGTATATCGCAGAACTCTGAGTGTTAATTGGAGGACACAAAACATTGAAAGTGCAATGTTCAGCCAGCCAACCTGCGGGTCCACTTGTCAATTTGTATATCATTGAATTGTGGGTACTATTTGTAGAGCGCAGAACAATAGAGGCCCAATTTTCAACCCGAGAGCCCCCGATCCAAAAAAGTGGCTAAATATGGAATTAATACGGAATCGCTATGGGACAATAAAAGTGCAATGTTGAGCCAACCAGCGCGCAAGTCCTCCTGTCAATTTGGCAAGTCCTCCTGTCAATTTGTATATCGTGGAAATCTGGGTGCTATTTGTAGGACACAAAACAATAGAGCCTCTATTTGTAGCCTGCCAGGCTGAGAACCTGCTATCCAAAAAGTGCCCAAGTATGAAATGAGGGATCCGCGTATGCTTTATAAAATATAATGTCCATACTTTATAAAAGTACATGTTTACTATGTATTTCTCGTTTGCTGGAAAAATTTAATATCGCTCGCCCGACCATATTGTACAAACATTTATCATCTAATTAAATTCTGCAATATCAATATCTAATATTAATAATTTAGTATTGAAAATAATTTTTTTAGATACGTTAAATAGTTGATAGGGATTGCCATCCGTAATCAATGGCAAACTTGAACCCACCAGCGCTCGAGTCCATCTGTCAATCTGTATATCGCGAAACTCCGAGTGCTATTTGGAGGACATAGAACAATGAAAGTGCAATGTCGAGCCATCCAGCCCGCATGTCCTCTTGTTAATTTGTACATCGTGGAATTGTGGGTGTTATTTGTAGAGCGCAGAACAATAGAGGCCCAATTTTCATCCTGCGAGCCCGAGAGCCCCCAATCCAAAAAAGTGGCTAAATATGGAATGGTGGATCCGTACATGCTCTATAAAAATATCATATCCATAGTTTATAAGAGTACATACTTAGTATGTATTACTTTTTTTTTGGTAAACTTGTAGGTGTGGAAGTTGGCAGATTCACAACTTCAGATTTCACTTAGAACCTGACAGCCAGAGAACTCGCCATCCAAATAGTGGCTAAGTATGGAATGAGGGATCTGAACATGCTCTATAAAATCTCATGTCCATATTTTTTAGAAGTACATCTTTACTATGTACTACTTGTTTCCTCCGAATCTTGTTTACAAGACACATAACAATAGCACTGCAATGTTGAGTGACCCAGTTTGCAGCTTCGTCTGTCAATTTGTATATCGCGAGACTCTGGGTGCTATTTGTAGGATACTTAGCAATAGAGGCCCCAACATTGATCCCACTAGATCGAGGACCCGTAATCGAAAAAGTGGCCAAGTATGAAATGCGGGATTCATACAAACTCTATAATAACCTCGTGTCCATACCTTGTAAGAGTTCATACTTAGTATGTGTTAGTCGTTTTTCGGAAAACTTCTACCCGCGGAAGTTGGCGGATTCATGGCTTGAGGTTTCAATTACTTTTAGATCACCAACGCAACCAACCTCTTCTCCGTTTGACATTGTAAGAAATGAATGTAAACTGGCCCAAGCCCAATTGTGTTATTACATCAACATGAGGCCCTTAAAATTTAAATAGTCCGCAAATTTGCTTGTAAATTTGTATATCGCGGAACTGTGGGTGCTATTTGAAGGGCACGGAACAATAAAGCCCCAATTTTGAGCCCACTAGCCCATGAGTTCATTGGTAGTGTTAGATAGTTCATAGGGATCACCATTCGTAAACACTCACAAGGTTGGGCCTGCCAACCCTGAAGTCCATGTGTGAATTTGTATATGGCGGAACTTCGAGTGCTGTTTGAACGACACTAAACAATAGAAATGAAATGTTGAGTGACCCAACCCACAAGACCACCTGTCAATTTGTATATCACAGAACTCTTGGGTGCTATTTGTAGCTAACAGAACAATAGAGGCCCAGTTTTCAGCCCGCCAGCCCGAGTACCCGTGATCCAAAGATTGGCTTAAGTATGGAATGCAGGAACAGTACATGCTCTATAAAATATCATGTTCGTACTTTATAAAAATAGATTTAATGCATTTCTCATTCTTTTCAAAAAATTTGTTAGTAGGGAAGTTGATGGATTCACGTGTTTAGATTTCACTTACTTTTATATCGCTAGCCCGACCGACCAACCGCTTCCCTGTTTCATATTGTACAGACCTCCTTGTCTAATTAAATTGTACAATATCAATATTTAATATTAATAATTTAGTATTCAAAAGAATTTCTTTAGATAATGTCCAATACTTAATAGGGATTAACATCCGTAGACAATTGCACGCTCGAGGCCGCCAGCCTTGGAGTCTGTCTGACAATTTTTATATCGTGGAACTCTGAGTACTGTTTGTATGAAAAGAAACAAAAGGAGTGCAATTTTGAATGAGCCACCCCATAGGTTTGTTGGCCAATTTGTATATCGCGGAATTCTGAATGCTATTTGTAGGCTAGGGAGAAATGGATGCCCAATTTAAAGCCCGCCCATCTGAGAACCCACGATTCAAAAAGTGGCTAAGTACATATTTAGTTTGTATTACTCGTTTTTCCGAAATTTTCTAGTTTCTCTTTTCTCTATGCTTTTTTTTTTTCAAACACGAGTTCCTGCTTAGGTGGCTTTAACATTGCGTTTCCATTGTTCCGCCGCCTGTGACTAGCACTCGGACTTTCGTGATTTACAAATTTGCAAACAAACCCCCCTTCATCTCGTATACTTTTTCTTTGTGTTTGCTTGGTCATTTTTCCCATTGTCTCATGCTTTTATATATAGAACCCCAGGTTCAGCAATATACAAATTACCCTCTCGCCACTGCGCTTCGGTTGTTCCCCTGTGCACAAACAACAACCAAAATTCCATGACATACAAATTGACGACTAATATCTGTCACTGAGATGCAATATGACCATCGACCCTTCACGTCTCTTGGATATATCTTCTGTCTTTTTTATTTTGTAACCCCTCCGACCTCTTTCCATACTTAGGTATTTCTTGGAATCAGTTTCCCGAGTTAGTTGGTGCTTCGCCACAATTCTCTATCACCACTTCCTTCGTACTTGTTTCGAGATATGCAATAATTAAGCTTTAATGCTAGTAGTTCATCTTGTAGGAATCGTTAAGATTTTTATTAATGTCCGGAAGTCCGGAGAAGATTTGTCATTACTACAAATTAAACTAAGATTTGTGCACAAGTATGTTATCCTTTCCAAGTATTCATTTCAAACACGATGCAATCTCTTTTTTGTGCACCAACGGGTTGGCGCTTTTAAGAAATTTCTAATTCTTAGTCTCCCTTTGCCATCACCGCGACCTTCGCACTTTTTTTTAATTGTGTAATTAGTGAGCCATGATGGTGACAACTTATTTCACACGAACCCTGGAGATTGTCATTGATCAACGAAAGGCTCGAGAAGATATTCCATTGATACGCATTAAACCATAATTTGTGGAGGGTTATATTATCCCTCCCCGATTTTCATTTCAAACATTATCTCGAGAAAACAAAAATTCTTAATAACTTGTGGCAGCAGTTCTGTCCAGCCACAGTAAACACATTGGGGCATAATGGCTAGAGGTTCCATTATTCCAGGGCATATTCTTACTACTCATCTCCCTTCGTGCTAGAGAAAAACAACAAATGGTCCCTTGGCACACTGAGAGATATATTTCAATCCAAATAATTCCAAGGCAACCCTGCCTACTCATAGAACCTGCCCAGTTGCATTCATGTCTGACGCACAAGTTGATGTCATGAATTACGAGCCGGAAGAAGATGATCTAATGGTCGATGATATGCCAATGGATGATGGAAATGCAGAGAATCTTCCCACTCCTGTGCCCAAATTGAAATCAACCATAACAGACGGAACTTCCTGGCTCGGTGATGGAGGTCCTAACAACACCAAAAGGAGTTTCTGAAAAGAAACCAACGATAAACGCAATAGCCACTTTGTAGCGCAAAAGTAGGAATTCCATAATTCCAAATTAGACTGTTTTGGGCAGAAGAGTTTCACTGTAAAACAATGATATGTTGATGCTCCCAGAGATATATTTCAAGCCAAAAAATTATTGATTAACATCTTCGGGAATCAGGTCCAAAACTCTCACTATTACAAGGCATTTTTCTACTAGTCATCTCCTTCCACCCAGAATGGAATAATTTAGGCCTTTGGAATTGAATGCAAAACCTGTGCTCCTGATTTTTTTTGGACTATGCAGAGGCGGTTTCAGCTAATGACTATTCCATTTTTCCCTATAACGGTTTCCCTCTTCTTCCTCACAGGAAGCTTATGAAAACTATCAGTTTCAGCACAGGATGATTCATCGAGGAGAAAACTATGAGGATCTTTCATACTACGGATCCTGTGCCCGTGTTTATCGCAGATACATTCAATGTTTTGGCTTGAAGAACTGGGTCCAATTTCTAAGGATAGATGTACAATACTGGGTGTTTTTCTTTTTTTTTTACATGGATTTGCTATTAAAAAATTTGCCTTCGACTCTTCCTTGCTGCTTCTTTTCTGGATTTAACGCATGTTCTCATTGGCATGGTTTAGTTATCTCGTACTTCTTCGATATTTTGTTTACTTAGGTTATTTTTTCTAATATGGAACATCTAACAATTATATGAAAATGTACTGTGTCAATCCACCAGCCTTTTATGCAAACAAAAAATGGATTACACAGTTTCAAACCAATGTTCAATTCTATTTGTAATGTAGATAGAACATAGCAATACCAGTGTACAATGTTGCAACAAAATCGTTATTAAGTTTTAATGCTAACAACCCATAATGCAAGAAGTTTAATACTTGAGTTAATATGTTGCAGTCATGGAACAATATATCAAGAACACAGTTACACCCACATGTTCTAATAAAATCTAATCTTCAACAAAGCATTTGTTGGCAACTAGTAGAAACTGAAGTTTAGTAGTTAAGTTAATATGTTTCAGTCATGGAATAATGTATCAAGAACATACTTACACGCACATGTTGCAATAAAATCTAATCTTCAACAATGCATTTGCTGGCGATTAGTAGAAAATGATGGTTTTACAATAATGGTGATTCTTTGAAACCAATTCGTGCTTACGAAAACTGCATTTCGCCTTTCTGTTTTCCCACTCTTTTATTCCCTGTTGTTTCTCTTCCTGGTTACTTAATCATTTTTTTCCCAAAAATGCCTTGTTGTGCGGCTTGCCAGATTCACACGTTTCCAACGACCGTTTCCCCTTTCTTTAAATTGACCCTACCACATTTGAGTCACAGAAGCTATATTAAAGGGAAAATCATTTATTCTGTACTTTCGTGTCCCGCAAACATCACCCACAATTCCGCAATATACAAATTGACAGCCGGACTTGCCGGCTGGCTCGCTAATAGAATGCCTTGGAGTTCTGTGATATACAAATTGATAGACAAAGAATACAAGCAAGAACCAAGTAAACTCATGGATCGTATTCCTGGTTCACACTTGCACTCGTGCTCTTTTATCGCGACACCGACCGAACGTTTCCCCATTCCATACCCATAAAATTCTCCAACCGTGAATTCCCGGTAGGAGGGCTTTAGATTGGACTTCTGTTGTTCCATGGCTTGTGAACAGTACCGTCACTTCCATGATATACATATTTGCAACTGGCCTTAGATCATACCCTCTTCCATATTACAGTCCACCTATCATGCCCTCTTCCGTGGTATACATTTTGCACTGAAAACTTCCGAGAAATACAATTTAACCGTCGGGTCCTTGCATATTTTGTGGAACTATTGTCACCCCCTTTTGAAGCTCGTCTGTCCATTTTCCATACTTCGCCATTTCTTCAAATTTCTTTGGTTGATCGTCGGTTTAGTGGGTTGAAGAAATATTCAGTTCCTAGTCGTTGTTTCCGGTGCCTGTGCCCCTTTGCAATTACCAATTTCCAATTATATATACGATCTTATTTCTAGGCATGCAATTAGCAATTTCCCTATTCCATAGTTAGCCACTTTGTCGAAATTCCGCAAATATACAAACCAGCCGCTGAACTGCCCCATCATGATCTCTTCCGTTTTACACATTTTGCACTCAAACATTTTGATACACGAAATTTGACCGTGCAAAACTCGGTTGTCCTGAGTATCCCCGTAACCCTTTTTTGAATACCGTCCGACCGCTTTTGAGATCTTGACATTCATTCCTTTCTCTTCGCCATCTCCACCTTCGCACTTGTCTATAATAAAATAAAATAAAAAGTTTTTGTATATATATACATATCTTGCTTCTAAATATGGAATTACTGGGATTTAATTCTGATAGGTCATCATGCAGGAACCATATAAATTGTCATTGATGGGTGAAAGGCTCAAGGAGATCTCATATTGATGCGCATTAAACCAAAATTTGTGGGGGAATTATATTATCCCTTCCAAGTGTTGATTTCAAAATCATGAACTCCTATTTGCACGTCGTGGCCTTCGCACGTTCAGGAAACCTCCAATCCTTAATTTCTCTTCACCGTACCTGCCACCTTTGCATTTATAAATATGTAATAAATAAGATTTACTGCTAATAGTTCATTATGTACCACCCATATAGATTGTCATTAATCATCGAAAGGCTCAAGGAGATTTCCCATTCATAAACATTTAACCAAGATTTAGCGGAGAGTTACATTATCGGCTCTAACTGTTCATTTAAACCATCATCTGCAATAAACCAACGTTCTCATAAACCTATGGCATCAACTCGACAACAGTTCTGTGCAGATACAGTCAACATATTCAGGCGCGAGGACCAGAACTTCTAGTGGTCTAGGGCACATTCTTATTACTCAAGCTCTGCCACAGAGAACCAAGTAATTTGGACCTCCGGGATTGCTCATGCAAGCTGTGTCCCTGAATTTTTTTACTGTAACGATCTGGTCTCTTGGTGCACCGATAAATTTATTTCCAAGAAAAGAATTATTCCACTATGGGATCGCTCTTCTATTTCTTTGCCACCTCAGGTCTTCCGCCAGATGCTAAAATTGTCGGAGCCAACATTGATGTTCAAAGGAGAAGATTGCAAACAGCTCCTAGCACAACATAATAATGGGTTGGACCTCTTGCCCCATTTTTTGGAAAAACCGTTTCTAGTTCCTAGAGATATTACAAGCATGCAAGTTAGTTCATTTAGAAATCCATTCCGTGAAATTGCCTGGTTGTTTACAAGAATAATGGGACACGAGTCCACAACAACTGTTTCCCAAATGGCTCTTTATATTTTGTATTTCACAGTCAATGAACAAGCCATTTTTTATTGGGGCAGGTTAATTTCCCATGAAATCTGTTCCCAATTGTCAAGCTACAAAAGGGAAAATAAATTTTATATGTCGTCCTATTTAGTTTTTGCAATAGTGCATTCCTGTCGGTTTCCACAACTGTCTCTGTCCAAGAATGTCAACTGCAAATTCCACCCAGTAACGTTCTGGTACCAAGCCTTGTGGAAGCATAAGGATTCCCACTGTTTTTATTAGTTTTTTAATGGCTTTGTGTCTGTTTTCAAAGTTTTGTTGTTAGGAGAAGATGCTCCCTGCATATCTGAACAAGAAACTAGTTTTTTGGACAAGAAGGGGACACTCGAACATTTGGATAATTACACTGTCATAAGAATTTTTGGCTCCATGGAATGGCTTACTCTCCTTCCATGTCACATTACAGACAAGATGTTTGTTGCAGAAGTAGCATGTCAATACAACTACTGGTTCCATCTATTCCAAAGGAAGAAAAACAAACAGTTCATTCCTCTGCCTTGGAAAGTAGGGGAGTTCGTGTTGAAAAACGTCAACAAAATTGATGATTTCCTGGCACATTCTGCCATCTCCAACCTCATATATGCTGAAATCATAAGAGGGTTCGACCCCTATAATATTTTTCGACAACATTTACAAACACTTGGCCTCGACGATTCTTTTAAAAAAAAACACCTGTCCAAAAACAAAGACAGTGCCGACAACGGTCCTGTTTCTGATGCCAACGACATAGACACAGTGCAAAGCTACACTAAATTGTACACACAACAGGGGAAAGGCCCTAGTGACAAGAGTTTTCAATCCACAAATACCACTCCAAAAAGTATGACATCCCGGAGCATCGCTCCAACGACCCACCACAACAACAAAGAAACTCAAAGTTCTTCAAACGGAGGAGGAGATAGAAACCCTCCTCACTCTAAAATTGATAGTTCTCACAAGCTTCCAGAAGAGAAGAAGAGAAAAAAAAAATGTGGGGCAGGCGGAAGAGCCAAAAATTCAGAGTGAGAACATTGAACTTGACGCTGATCTGGATAGAATGATGCGCTTCCTTGATCAACCCAGAGATGCCACCCACCATAGACATCCAATGGACATATCCGTTACCAAATTTTTTGACGAAGATGAATCCTTCGTGTTCCAGAGCA
This sequence comes from Picea sitchensis, assembly GCA_010110895.2. Taxonomy (NCBI): domain Eukaryota; kingdom Viridiplantae; phylum Streptophyta; class Pinopsida; order Pinales; family Pinaceae; genus Picea; species Picea sitchensis. The sequence goes on along the minus strand of SNQJ01S0003998.1, from coordinate 199,036 downwards.
TTGTTTTTGATAGCTAGTCCAAAAAATTGATAATTGAGAAAAGAAATGTTAAAAATAAGAAAGGAAAATCTCGTTCATAGGTTGACCTTGCCAGCATGTGGCTGTCCCAAATCTATCAACTTCACACCACGAGCGGAGAAGCACTTCATGATTCCATTGGAGGAATCGAGACCGAGAATGCCATACTGAAGGACCGGGTCAAGGAATTTGAAGACACTTTCATTCCTATGCCATTACTTGTCAATCCTTTGGCAATAGCCATGTTTGGCACCCCTGCAACCAACGTAAAATCATCCTCCACCCTGCTCTCATCTTGTAAAGGATATGTGGAGAATAATATCAAAAAAAGAATGGAGCTGGTTACCGAGGCATGGAAAATATCACAAACCATCACTTCCCTTGGAAATAGGGCACATAGTTTGCTCGAGCATTTGTAGGTCGAGTTAAAAGATGAAGAAAATTTCTTTTTAAAAATGGTCATTCCTTTTGGCAAGATTGTCAACAATATGACATAAACAAAAAGAAGAGAAGAAAATGTTCCATCCAAAAACCAAATCGGTCAATTGAATTCATGTTGGAAAGAAAAAGTGAAGAAACTGCATCTCATTGTTCAATCATGTGAACAAGCCATATTGAACAAACATAAATTATTCACAAGGATGTCAAATATAGACTTAGCCGGGAAAACCAATGACTTCCAAGACCGCGACTTAATTGCAAACTCCTTGCCCTTAACCAAGCAAGATTTCGATAAACAGGTTTCTATGTTTAAGGCCTTGTCTTTGGAAATTTTTTTACTAGCTCACGTCCACGACTGGCTAGTCAAAGATGCAGTACAAAACAAGGAAATTCATCAGGCTCTCTCTAATCTTTCTATCAACCTCTGGGAATTGGAAAGCGATATTTTCAACATAAAAATACAGAATGAGATCAACGTCGCCCCAATGAGAAGCTACATTGAAGAATGGCTTGAAAGGAAATTGAAACAGGTCGCTGACAAAAGGCAACAGGCAGTTTCCAACATTCCAAGAACCGTCAAGGACATCCTGGAAACCGCAGTCATTGGCGACATCAATGAAACAACAGCCACAAGGAAATAGCCAAAGGGCTCATATGTACCCTTACTGTAAAAATACTGATCGCATCCTGCTTTGTTTATCAACCCAGTTATTCCAGTTTCTTAAATAGAAATGTACATGCAAACACTTATACCTTTCCATTTATTTTTTTGCAGTTATTGCACTCTATCGTATTTCTACAATCTCGTTTCTTGTACATATTTCTCTACTCGTCCGGGGGAGCCCCAATCCCAGTCTACATGACAAATGCATTGAAATTTCGGTTTATATGTAACAAACTTTAATTTTTTTTGTATATTTCAAAATTTCCAGTAGTATGTAACAAAGTTTTATTTTTTGACATATTTCTAATAAAATTGTTTTCTTATCGCCTTTTAAATTGATGTTTTCATACATTCTTATCTTTCACCAGTCTGTATGACATATGCATTTTTCATACTTTTTTATATGTTACAGACTTTTATTTTTTTATATATTTCAAAATAAATGGTGCTCTACAATGCAAGCCTCATTTACAAATGCATTTAAATTTTTATATTTCTTATCTCCTTTTAATTTTATGTCTTCATATATTTTTATCTTTCACCAGTCCATATGGAAAATGCATTTAAATTTCAAAATTTATTCTTCCACTTTCAACAAATTTGTAGTTTGTTATATACTTTAAAAAACTATATGTTTGTTATATACTTTCAAAAAATAGATGGTGCTCTGCCTGCCAAGCGTCATTTGCTTTTTCCCCATGTTCTGTGATATACATGTTGCACACAACATTTCTGTCATATACATTTTGCACCAAACACTTCGTTTCATTTACAATTTGACCCCATTTTCCACAATTTGCTTTCTAACTTCGTTGACATGGACTACGATGCCACACAATCTTTTTGCTACATGCTTATTATGCCTATTTTCTATAGATTTTAAAGTGTAATTCTATTATTAGTCCTTATCGAAGGACACTACTATAAAATGAGATTGTCATTGATAAGGTATTGGTTCTATGTTCGTATGAGATCTATGTTTGACTTGAAAACATTCATAGTCTCCAATGTTGAACTTAGCGGCATCTTAATAATAATTTTCTTGAAATTAAAATAAATAAGTAAAAACTTTACTTTTATGTCATGCTATTAGGTTTTAACTTCAAAGTGTTATTGTTGTGGTGGTGGGGAGCATTAATATTTTTTCAACTTCAAAGTGTTATTTCTAGGGCAGAAACTAGCATTAATATTTTTATTAAAGATTTAGATAAGATTCTATATCTCCTCGCTTTGGTTCTTGATGTCTTGGATGCTTACTAATTAATGCACATCTTGAATATTTATTATTATATTGTCACCTTTTCCAACTGCATCTTCCTTGTTCACGAAACTTGTTGTCTACATTGCACCATCACCTACATTGCCTTCAACTACACCACACCACCTTCACCATAGAACATATTTTTATTCCAATAGACATTGATCCTCTCAAGATACAAATCAGAACCCGTGAAATCAATCCCATGCTTGTCCCATATCATTTCCCAGAACATGGTGGCTCCTATTTGGTTCCCGCACTTCTTGCCTTAGGATTGCAATCCAAGTTATGCCAAAATCTCACGAGGCCTCCCATTTCTCAAGAATAAGGTCCTCAATCCTCAGATAGTGAAAATAACCCCCCAAGCAGAAACAAGCTCCATATCTCCATCTGTTAAGTCATGGGAAAGTCTGACTGAGATTTGCATCGAGGGGCTAAGTTGCTATAGAGCATCATTTTCAATTTTGCAAACTTTTAAGTCTATTTATTTGTAGAGAATATTCTAATCCTAAACACACTAAAAATCAAAGAAGAAACCAACAACTCAACACTTAGTTGATTTTTTGATGTTTGTTTTAGGCCTTTTTCTTCCTTATAAGTTACAATATGCACTAACAACCTATCAACTACAAAGGATTTCAAATAATATAAACAAAGATCTTTTGCTGCAACAGATCTCAAACACCAACAAATACTCCCAATATCTTGGCTACTCAAGTTATAGGATGCCATAGGAATTGATATGGGATTCTTCCTCTGGGAGAAAGTGGTAGGACATATCATTTCAATATATTAAAATCGACAACTTAGATTTAGCAATGATGGTGTATCTATATCATCCTGGAATACATGTTTGTCTATCCATTTCACGGCATGTAAATATTTTCTCTCATTCATATAATACACAATCTCGTCATATATTCAAAGGAATGTGATGGTTGCATGAAATGCCAATTTCTCTTTTTCCACTACAAACAACATAGACATGGAGGTCATCACACTCTATATTGTTCATCATTTATTGTTAAAAGGTATTTTATATTGATAAAAAGATAGGGTTACATATATATGTAGATGGCCAAAAGCCTTCAATCATCATATATCCTAACACAATATTTTCTATTTATATTTAGAAAGATAGTGTTACATATATACATATATATGTTGATGGAAAAAAAATCAGCCATTTTACAAAAGAAAGTGGCATTTCCTGCAACCATCACACTTTGAATATACTATGAGACCATTTATTATATGACATGCCATGACATGGATAGAGAAAACTGTACTCCAGGATGATATAGATATGACATCATCACTAAATCTAAAGTTATTGATTGCAATATACTGAAATGATATTTCCTACCACTTGGTCCTAAAGGGAGAGGCCCTTCTCATCTCCTATGACATCCTAGAACTAGAACTGGAGTAGCCAAGATACTAGAAGTGTTCGTTGGTGCTTGATATCCTTTGAAACATAAGACCTTTGTTGATATTATTTGAAATCATTTGTAGTAGATAGGTTGTTAGTGCATAGTGTGACTTTTAAGGAAGAAAAAGACTTGAAACAAACATAAGTAAACACTAAGTTGTTGTTTTATTTTTTGTTTTTCAGTGTGTTTAATATTAGAATCTTCTCTACAAAAAAATTGACTTACAAAATTTGGAAAATTGAAAATGATGCTATATATCAACTTATCCCCTTACCGCAAATCTTAGTCAAACTTTCCCACAACTTAACAGATGGATCTATGGAGCTTTCTCCTGCCTGAGGGGTTCTAGGTACTATCTGAGAAATGGAGACCTTATTCTTGAGAAATGGGAGGCCTCATTATATTTCAAGATAACTTGGATTGCAATCCTAAGGAGGGTCTAGTGCACTGACCAAATAGGAGCCACCACATTCTTCGAAATGATATGTGACAAGCATGGGATTGATTCCATAGGTTATAATCTCTAGCCTGATAAAATCAAAGTGTATTGGAATAAAAAGGTTTATTTTGGTTGAAGGTGGTGTGATCTAGTTGAAGGAGATGATCTTTGCGAATAAGGTAGATGTAGTTGGAAATATTGGTAATATTCATGATGCATATTAATGATTAAGCATCCATGACATCAAGAATCGAAGCCACAGGATCAAGAATATGATTTAAATCATTAATAAAAATACGAATGATACTGTCACCTCAGATATAACCCTTGGAAATTAAAAACAACCACCACCTCAACAATAACACTTTGACATTAAAATCCAATAACATGGAAAAAAATTATATATATATATATATATATATATTAATTTCAATAAAATTATATATATTTTTAAGTAAAACATATAACTAATACTCAATCAATGATAAACTCATTATATAGCTGAGTACAACCTGTACAACCTCCCAACCTCTATATATCACATTCAACTTTAAAAGATGTATATACATGTGTTAATGTAAAGAAAAACCTAAGTCAATATATCAATACATAAAGAACAAGAAAATGATCCAATCTTTACATACACCAATACATAAAAAGACAAAAAATGATCAAATCCTAATCGTTACTAGACTCGAATCGTAAAATGCACCTATATTCATTGTTTTCAATTAAATATTGTCTATTATGATCACAACATACACAACATACCACATTGTAAACCCAAACATACCTATTCCTTCTTCCTATTGTTGGGATCCCTTACCTGCGAGAAAGAAAAGATTTAGGATTTGGATATTGAATTATCTATTGAATTCCCACCCAGGTCTTTCCCAAGCTAATATACAAAACTAAGAGAGCCTATGCCTTCTGTAACAAATTACAATCCTACTTCCTTCATTTAGTAGTGAATGGGGAATAACATAAAATCACATATGCTTGTTCAAAGCTTGAAATAACACTCCAAGCCTTGGTTGAACTTTGGAAATATTGATGCCATACTGGCATAGACAAGATTTGCAGAGATCGTTTGGGAAGCGAACACACTAGCGTTGTCCCTACCAAGAAATGTTACGGACAACACTAGGCCCACATAAGAACATCACTTATGAATCAACTTGGCCTTTATGTTCATTTTGGATTCCTCATGGTAAGCGCCACTATCAGGATCTTAAAGGCACACCCATGCCAATGACAGAGGTGTTGGAAACATGCCAACGAATTTCCCATGTGGTCACATGGACTTCCATGCAACTATATCAGGAATGTGCATGCATGCACTCTTTTGTGAGTGGATTGTGTAATTGTTGTATCTAATTATAATCAATTAGTCTAACTGTTTGAGAGATGCTATATATACAAGTATACCCATAAAGGTTAGAGTGCAATGTGTAATGAGTGTTTGAGAGCAAGACACAATATTGAGGTGTTTTGTGTATGAGAGGAGAGGATGGTTGTATGCCTGGGTTGGCTATTGTACGTCTCCCTTGAATAATAAGAATATATATTATCATTTCCCGTGGTTTTTTCCTATATTGGGTTTCCACATAAATCATTGTGTTAATTGTGCAATTGTTGTTCTTAGTTTAATCTTGGTTTTTTATTATTTTCTATTAGAATCTTGTTAAGTTTATGCTTCTGATGCCTAACAAGTGGTATCAAAGCGCAAAGATGAAGGATCCAAGAGCGTAGGAGAAGAGAATATGATCACTGGACGACAGAGAAGGTTAACCGAGCCGATCTGAGTGGAGTGTATCAACCTAGGATAGGTTTTATTACATTATTGCAGGTTGTCCCTGTGGCATAGTGTGATAGTCGCAGACACACTTACAATTTTGTTTTTATGCAAATTTTCTCGGGTAGTACATATCACACAGTGCAACAATTTGACAAAAGTGTTGTAGGCTAACTCATAGGAAAATTGTCGCAGGATATCCTTTGCCAAGGTGCGACAACTTTAGTTGTCACGGGTGGTACTCATCGAAAGGTGCGACAACTGTTTAATCCAAAAATCAAAAGTTTTTCTATGGTATGAAAGTGAAGGTATGAAGTATTTTTAAAAAGGAGAATATTTTATGAGTGGATGATGTCTTCTTAAGTAGAGGTGAGATTTAATAAAGGTGGGATATAATATAAAAAGGTGAGGTGGACCTTTTAGAATATAAAAATAGCCTAGTTTATTAAATGTTGTGATTTTTTGGGTGGTGTGTGCTAATGGCGAAAGTGAAAAGTTCTAAGTTTGAGGTGGAGAAATTTAGCGGTGAGAATAAATTTTCTCTATGGAAGCTCAAGATGTGGGATATTCTTGTGCAACAAGGATTGCAAAAGGCATTGGCTAGAAATACAAAGAAACCGACAAGCATGACATATGAGAACTGGGAATATTTGGATGCAAGAGCTGTCACTGCCATTCGTTTATGTACGGTATATGAAGTGTTGTTTAACATCGCCGAAGAGGATACAACAACAGGTTTGTGGAACATAATGGATATTTTTTATATGATAAATCCCTTGATGAACATAATCTTCTTGAAGAGGTAGTTGTACAACTTGTGTATGAAAGAAGGTATGAAAATTTCTGATCACTTGAATGTTTTCAATACTTTGATTTTTCAATTATCTAGTATGGATGTAACGTACGAAGATGAGGAAAAGGAAGTTACGCTACTGTGTTCATTGCCTGAGTCCCTGGTCACATATATGTGCTTCAACTCAATAGATTCCATTAATTATGACACTGTTGTGGGAGCTCTATTGTCTGAGGAAATGAGGAAAATATCCAGTAAGAAAACCTCAACAACAAAATAAATGGTGGTCAGAAATCGATATATAGAAGGACGGAAAGATAAGAAAGGTACAACCAGGTCTAAATAAAAAGATAGTAAGGGTAAGGGAAATTGTTGGTTCTGTGGAAAATATGGGCATCTCAAGAAGGATTGTTGGAAAAGACAACAAGCATCCAAAGAGGCTTCCACAAAAGAAGTAAATTCAACTACAGGTATGGTCGATGAATTTTTGTCTATCTGTTGTGTCTCACCACCTGTGTTCACATAGAAGGTGCATGGCGGTGTTGGCTGAGTCACCATGAAATACTAATACTAATACTAATAATTGTATTTACTTTGGAGTTGTAGAAATTATTGATTGCATGCAAATGGGCATACGTTTGTAAGACATCAATAGGTATGCATACCCCTAGTTTATTGGGTCACTTATTAAAATTCTATACATATATTTAGGTAGATTGAATATGTGGGGGGGGCATGTATGTTGGGTTAACCTTGAATCGGTGAAAGAGTTAATGAGTTAAATATGGTTTTTAGGTCAAAACAGGTGATTTTTGGGTATCGTGTGGTATTGTGTCCATGGATTGCATGTAAGGAAGTCTATAAAATGCTTTTGAACTCCATTGTAAATGGGCTTGGAGGTAAGCGGTGAAGGCTTACTTGGACGGATTCGGTCAAAGTTGTTCGAATGCAAAGTTCAAGGTGGAACAGTGTGTTTAGGTTAGAAAGGTGGGTTTGTAGAAAGGTTGATATGTTGGCAGGCCAATTAAGTGTTTGATAATATATGATGAAGGTAGGTTCATATCCATGTAACTTGGAATGTATTGCAAGAAAGATGGGATCGAATAGGCATGTTCAGTAATTCCAAGTTGCAACAATAGTTGTGGACATAAGTGGTTGTGCTATCTGGTAACTCAGTCACCATTGGTTACAAAAGACTGGAATATTCTGGAAGAGGTATAAACATGTCATCTGGTAATTACTCAAATGTGAAATTATTCGGTTGTGATGATTATGTTTTTTTATCAACATTCTAAGTAGGACCCAGATCAAACATGTAGATCTTTGATAAGGTGATGATGTTGAGGGTTGCAAACTGTGGGATCGTACTACCCACATAATCATCATGGACAAAGATGCAGTGTTTGATGACTCTCCTTTTATAAAAGAAAATGTAGTAAAAGATTAAAGGTTCAAAGAAGGACTAGTAGTAGAAGGGTATTTGGAAGGTATTGATTTCCATGAAAGTTTCTCACAAGTTGTTAAAATCTTGTTTCTATTCATGTTGTGTTAGCACTGTTAGAAAAAATAGGACCACGGAGCAATAAAATAAAACAAATGCAGAAACAAAACACAGAAGACACACAATACAAGAGAGACACAGATTTACGTGGTTCACCCAGTGTGGGCTACGTCCACCATAGAAATTGCAAGGTCCTTGCTTTATTATTATCCAGCAAATGAAGGGATACAACCTACAGCAAAACCCGCTGTAACTTCCTCTTATTTCTCTCACAGTCTCCTCTCTCAGAATACAATATTCACCACCATCCATA
>SNQJ01S0003998.1:159283-187754 GCA_010110895.2 Picea sitchensis | reverse complement strand
AAGTGTATTCTAACTGATAAATTATTGGTTATGGAGATTTAAGTGGTTAATTGTGTATAATTGGAGCGCCCCACGAGTTTTTCAACAATTAATCCATTCCCACATTAAAAATTGCAATTCAAAGAACTAAAAGTTGTAATTACCAAAAGGCAACACACACACACACACACACACAAAGAACCAAAGTAGATCGATTTTTATCATGGGTAGAGAGGGATCAAATCCCGTGAGGTGAAAACTTCTTTCAAATTAAGAGAAGGTTTTCACCTTAAGAAATTTGATTCCTCCATAAACATAATAGAGTCAAAGTTAAAACGAATTTACATTTGTTTATTAGTATGTCAAAATCTCTTAAAATATCAATACTAACATTATACCCTTATATTTTAGGGAAAATTTGTGAAAATAATTTTTTATTTTCATTATAAACTTTAACTTTGAAAACCATCTTAAATAACAATGTTTCTTTCATTAACAATAGCTGGAATATTTATATTTTCAGTAAAAGATGTAGCTATGCTCACAACAACAATACATCATAAATTATTTCTAAATTGAAATATTACAAACCAAAATATGTAATGTTCCAACATAATACACAACTTCAGATACAAAATAATGCAAACATACCTAGAAGTGTAACTTCTAAGAAAAAAGGCCTAGAATTTTATAAAACATATCTATTTAGTAGAAGGCATAACGAATTTTTCCATTTATTCCTTAACTAGATCAAACACATGCTTGATTGATTATGAACTGTGTAATCTTCCATGAGCTTCCCAAAGTTAGAATTAACAGATTTCAATTTATTAGAATTTCTAGACTGTTCACCTTTGGACAAGTTAACTACCATACAATGGGGATCGCTTTGATCTATCTCTAGTGTGTTAAGTTGGTGCTTCTACTACATTAATGTGTCCATTATAACTTCAATATGAGCATATATATGGTTTTCATGATCCTTTATTTTCTCTAAGACTACATGAATCAAGTTGTGGTTTCCTTGATTTGCCTCCTCATGTCAGCTTAGTTCCCTCCTAATCTCCTAAAGTTCCCTATAGTCCATCTGAAAAGGACAAAATCCCAAGTTGCAAAGAAAAGGATGGGAGTCAAGAAGTTTCAAACTACTAGGCTTACATAGATAGGGTGAAACGTTAAGAACCCAAGTGGAGTATAGAAGATGTTAAGAGAATATGAAAGTAGCTTGGACGATACAAAGAAAATAAAAAGTAGCCTCAACCGAGACCCTTAATGCAAGAAAATATGGAATGAAGAACCACCCAGAACAATGAAAAGGCCCAAGCCTTAAACCAAATGCTTCAAATGTTATGTCCTAGAATCACAGACAAATAGAGGGTCACTTAAACAAAAATTTATTGTAAAGGGTGACAAGAATTCATCGAAGAATATGACTACATTTCCTCAGAGAGAATCCAAACCAATCTCACTGAAAAAAACACTAGAGACCAACTGAGAATCTAATTAATTAGAATACAGGGAGGGCAAGGTGTCCCACGTAGTGCTCACCTATGAAGTTTGCTCACCTATGAAGCCTAAAAGAAGCACCGAAGGAATGGGATAGACATCCAAAAAAAGAACAATCAAACAGAACCATGAGATAGCATTCCAAAGTCATCACCCAAAGAGACCAAACCGTTGCACCATAATCCCATAATGCTTGTGTCGATTACCATCCATTTCTCCATAAACATACAAGGGAATGTGGTGTAGCATGTGACAAGAGAGAAGCAATTACTTCATATTTTCATTCCTTTTGTGTGAATCGCAAGCCTGACGACGGGCTATGTTTCCTCTTAAATGACCTATAAATGGATTGATCCTCATTCATTCATGGATGTGTTGGTAATAGTCCTTCTCGTTAATGACAATATTTTCAATGTTTTTCTAGGTGGCTTGATTGGAAAAACGATAGGATTGTTTTCTTACAGAGCATGATAAAATTTCACCTTTGTAGATAAACTTTCAACTTGTTGAATCCTCTTTATCATTGATGCCAATCATGAATATAGAGGGTTGGTGTCTAAAAACATATGCCTAATGGCATTTTTGAATCCCATACGACTTTAAGCTCGATATGTAGAGATTGTTGGTGAGATTCAAACCTCACTAATTCCAATCATGAATCTAGAGGGTTGGTGTCTAAAACCATATTCCTAATGACATTTTTGGAATCCCCTACCATTGTTAATCTCGATATGTAGAGATTACTGACATAATTTAAACCTTGCATAAGTGTGAATATTTAAGCTTCATAGTTAGTAGATATGCCAAGGCTCCAGGGGAAAGAAATTTAAAAGACATAGGGGTGGGAACGATGTAACAAGACCCTTTAATATGATCTCTTTAGGTGCAACCACATGTTTGACCACTACCTTAAAGTAACTTCGTGACTCCAAGAAAATCCCTCATGTAAAACCTTACTAATTTTAGGTTTCACCGTTAAATCCAACCCTTTTAGACCATCTTAAATAACAATGTTGATAATGTGAATCCACCACTTTAACTATCTATCTTAAAATAAAAATAATTAAAAAAATTAAAATTTATCAATTATGAAGTAAAACAATAATATTTTTATCAATTATGAAGTAAAACATTAACATTTTTAGAATGTTCATAATGTGATTCCACCACTTCAACTATATACATTAAAGTAAAAGTAATTAAGAAAATACAAATTTATCTAAGTTATGAAAAAGACAAAACCTTAATAAATGGTTCTTCCTTTTCGAAACTTCTTTATTTTTGAGGTCCAAACGACTAGGAATGAACTATTTTCCTTCTTTATTTGTAAGTCAACAGGACTACGAGTCATTATTCACGGGGATCAACTCTTTTCCTCTATCACACGATAACATTTTAAAAAGTCCTGGTTGTAAAAAAATTGCGAAATAAATGTGACTGAATAAATAGTATCAGTTTGAATAATTAAAATCTCATTCACACATCAAACAATAAATAGTATCCATTTGAATAATTAAAATCTCATTCACACATCCATGATTTTTTTTAATTTTTAATTTTTGTTATTAGGATTTTTTGTTTTTATTATTAGAAAAATATGGAACATATCGAATGAGATTAGAAAAAAAGAAAATGTTACAAACTTAACTCATTTTTAATATAATGTTTATAATTTTAATTTTGTTAAATTCAAAATATCAATACTCTTAAATTGTTTATTAAATTTAAGAAAAAAAAAACATTTAAAAAGGTTAATCAATTCATATTCATAATCATATCATATTTATTTATTTTTATCTTGGATTGAGCTTCTAAAATATAAGGATTTGTTCTTTTTATTTTTCTCTTTTACTATTTGTTGAAGTATGTAAATTAAAATATTTGTTGAAGTATGTAAATTAAAATCACGAAAGTCAAATTTCTTTTATTTTTTTCGGTTTATAAGATTTTATTTTAATTTTTTGGATTTAAATAATTTTTGTTAAGATAAGGAATACTTTTATTAAGAAATTTTATTATTAAATTTATGATTTTTTTTTTTTTTGACCATGGGAACAACAATCTCCCAAGAGTATATCCAACAGTCCGCAAGTCATATAGTTAGAGGCCCACCACCGAAGTGAACCTTGTCACAAGGGGCCAATATGAGCATCGTGAACCTTGTCACAAGGGGCCAATATGAGCATCCCTACCCCCCACCTGTTTTGAACTTGTGACCTCCCCGGAGATAACACATGTTCTTAACCATTGGGCCCACTCATGTGCTCCTTAAATTTATGAAATTTTACATATTCAATTTCATTACGCCGAAAGGCGTACACCTATTGACAATGGGCACATTTAAGAGGTTTTTAGTTCTTAATACCTTTTCTATGGACGAGATTAAATATGCCTAGAATATTCTTAGTCGTCACACTAAATGAATGGCTCTGATTTCATCCATTAACTTCCGAGATGTTATAAAGAGATCCGTTCCTAAATGAATGGCCTGACATCCGTCCATTAACTTCCGGAGATGTTATAAAGAGATCCGCTCATATGTTTACTTTTTTACATTTATCTAATCGTGTTTAAAAATTACTGTGTTCACTAACTTATTGCCACTTCTACCTGATTAAAAAATATTAAGATATTCACATAAGTATTAAGGCGTTTCATATTTCTGTGGGCTGACATTTGGGGGTTGTGTTTCTGTGCTGGCATCACTAGCAGTCGCCAGTCATTTGTGCATGCTTGCGTTTTTGCCGCCTTTCAGCGTTTACCAGCCCTGAGTTAACCACTGTGCTAGTTTATGAAATTTTGAAATTATTATATTAATATATAATATTTATCAAATACAATATTTCAAATATAGTTAATATAAATTTTTAACTTTATTGTTAATTTAAAAAAATCAAATAATTAAAGACCAAAAGATGTCTAGCAACTTCATCGAAATTTCGCGCATAGTGTAAGGAAAGAAGAATGTGTCCTTTCTCGTGCGCTCTCCACGCGGAGTCACAGTCAGAAAAAAAAAAAACTTTGAACGGTAAAAACTGTTCATAGTATTCACCGCTCGAAGACTTTGAACAAGAAAATCTGTTCCAGTATTCGGTGCCTCCCTGTATGGATGCACCAGTCTCTATTCCCCCGCCTCACGTTTCCATCCATCTTGTCGGTCGTCAATTCTTTCGAAAATCTATCTGACTTGTCAACACCTACTTTCATACGTCAAAATATGTATATATAGAGAACATGGCGTGGCAATTCATATAGGCGGTTCTTCAAAAGAGATCAGATGGTCATGCAGGAAGAAATAGACAACGATGGGAAGGTGCAGGGAGAGTTAATGGATCTTCCAGGTTTCAGATTCTATCCCACAGAAGAGGAACTACTTGGCTTCTATTTGAAGAAAAAGGTCCAAGGCTGCCACCAACTGAACCTGGAAATAATCATACCAACGTTGGAGTTGTATCAATATGATCCCTGGGAATTACCAGGTACACTTAACTTCTTTCTGCTTCTTCCCTGCTATCGATTTGAAAATGAATCTTCACTTAGTATTGATCGTATTCTTGCAGGTTTGGCTCATGATGCTGGGGACAGGCAATGGTTCTTCTTCGTTCCAAGAGATCGTAAAAAATCATGCGCTCGGCCTAACAGATTGACCATGTCGGGTTACTGGAAGGCCACGGGCTCAGAGAGAACAGTTCGCAATGAGCTGCTTCAGTGCATCGGTCTGAAGAAAATTCTGGTGTTTTATAAAGGAAAAGCCTCGTGCGGGCAGAAGACAGACTGGATCATGAACGAGTACAGGATGCCAGATTTCAAATCGTCGTCGCCCAAGGTGATCAGATTTCCTTCCATCCTGTTTTAATGGAGATCTCCCAAGATCCATTAACGATCGAGGAGATTTTCAATTTTTTATAACCACTTACTGCTTGCAGTTGTTTTAATCTTTCGAAATAAGATAGAGGTTTGTACTTTTAGTTCGTTTACTCTCTTTAAATTGGTAAGAGGTTTGTACTTCAATGTATCTCGTTCTAAACCTTGAGTTAAACACGTTAATCTACAAACAATTAAAATTCATTAAATTAAACGCACTTATCTAACCTCAGGTTAAAATTTGATAATTAAAGTGTTTTTTATAATGTAACTTGTCGTTGTTTCACAGCACCATGAGGTTTGTACTGGTTGGAATTTTTTTTATAAGTAAAGACAGGCCTGATTTGAGGTATTTCATATATCTTTTAAGAGTGTGTCAGAAGTATTTTATGCTGGTCATTAAATCACAGGAGGTCCATGTTTGTACTAGTTTGGAATTTTTTTATAAAATAAAGACCAGCTTGATTTGAGGTATTTCTTATATCTTTTAAGAGTTTGTCAGAAGTAATTTATGCTCGTCATTAATTATTAATGAAACTGACAGGAGGTCCATGAGGTTTGTACTAGTTCGAATTATTTTTTCTAAGCAAAGACATGTCTGATTTGAGGTATTTCTTTTAAGAGTTTATCAGAAGTATTTTATGCTAGTCATTAATTATTAATCACATGAGGTTTGTATTAGTTGGAAATTTTTTTTACAAGTAAAGACATGCCTGATTTGAGGTATTTCTTATATCTTTTAAGATTTTGTTGGAAGTATTTTATGTTAGTCATTAATTATAAATCAAATCACACTAGGTTTGCATTTGCAGAGTTTATCGATCTCTTTTTGTTTTAGAGAGATTTTGCACATAAATTTATTTGATCTGTCTAGGTTTTAGAAAGATTTCTAGATAAATTTTAAATAGATGTTAGAAATTTATATTTACAATTTTTTTAATTTATTTGATCTGTTTAGGTTTTAGAAAGATCTCTAGATAAATTTTAAATAGATGTTAGAAATTTATATTTACAATTTTATTATTATTATTATTTTAAGTAATTTGTGTTTTTATTTATTATTATTATTATTTTTAAATAATCTATATTATTGATTTTTTCTCTTATTATATATAAATATGTCATCTTCTCCCAAAAAAACTGAGAAATAACACCGAGTCTAGATTATCATCTCTGCTAAAAAGAATAAATACTTAAAAAGAGAAATAATACTAGTCTAAATTATCATTTCTACTAAAAAGAATAAATACCCAAAAGGACTTCTAGGACCATTTAAAACTTCCCATAGATTCAAACTTTTAGACACTAGTTTGAGAGATGGAAATGATTCCATCATGGATTTTTTTAAATAATTAATTTTTAGTTTTCAACTTGAATGCCTTTTTTTTTTTTTGACAATCTATTCTATATAGGTGCTTTATGCACATAAATATTTGTATTTATATAGATTTTATTAATCAAATAGCTAAGTTGAGAGGATCCTTTCTTATATAAACGAGGAATTTCACCTTAAAATTAAATTATTATTATTATTATTATTATTATATAAGAAATTGATTAAAAGAACTTACAACTTCTTTTAATTTATAACCTCTAAATACTCTAAAAATATATATTCAAAAACTAGTCTGTAACATTCATCTACTTAAATTGAAATCACATAATTTCACCTTTTATTCAGTGTACCATTCATCTACTTAAATTTAAATCACATAATTTCACCTTTTATCCAGTAAACATTTAAACGAAGTCTTAAAACTATACACCTTGCATAATTATTTGTCCCTAGGTTTGCTTTAACCCAGAATGAGGAACTCTCTGAGGAACTCTCAGAGAAACATAATACATCCAGCATTACTTTAGCCTTGTAGACCTTGTGTAGAACATCATAAAAGCCTCATTCCTAATTTTTATATATAACCAAATTCCCCAATTACATTTCCTTTTTTGGTTTGATTGATAATATATAAGCTGTATAAATAAATGTGATTTGAAAAAAGCATTTAAAAGTTGGTACAATTTTTTCTTCAAGGAGAAGTGAGTTCCTGGTCAGTGCTGGAATTTGGTGGGCATTTGTATAAATAAATGTGATTTGAGAAAAGCATTTAAAAGTTGGTACAATTTCTTCTTCCAGGAGAAGTGAGTTCCTGGTCAGGGCTGGAATTTGGTGGGCATTTTTCCCATCAAACTGTTAATATTTATAACAAACTGTCAAGAAAAACAAACAATTTATCAAATAGATATACTGTTACAATAAAATAGTAATTTTTGACTGGTGAAATATTTTTGAAATTCCAACAATATTATTATTGGGCAGCCATAACTGTCAAACACATCCATCTTTTCAAACAGTCAACTAAATCTCTCAACTACCCCTCCTTTCCATCTGTTAAGTGACCAATCTCATACCAAACTTGTTTAGCAAATGAACAATTAACGAGCAAATCATTTATCGTTTCTCGGTGGTTGATCTATTATACTTAATAGGATTAAATCTAAATATTTACATTTAGAAATTTTTTGTAGATATTTACATCCTCTCCCTAATATAGCAGTCTGAATCATCGATTACGTATTGCACTAAACTGTACAGAAGCTAGTATGATTCCAGTCTTTGTTTTCCACCCTTCTTGTTTTTGGTTTTAACATTTACATGTAGAATTTTTTTTTTTTAATCTTTATAGGCAGTTGGTAGTTCCGATAGATTTGCGCCTGGATGTTTTCGATCCCCTCATACTTAGTAAAACGAAGAGATCTGAATCTTAAGTTGCACTTGGAATGTTTTTTTAAATGATTCTCAAGCTTTAATAAATCCTAGGATCAGATGGACGTATTTAAAATTTTAGGGTTTCGTATGATTTATATTCTATGAAGTTATGCTGATCCAATTGAATTGGCTTGTTCAGAAGATGGATATTGTTTTATGTCGGATATACAGAAAGGCTGCTTCTGAGAAGTCGATGAAACAACGGGAAAAGGCGTATTACTTTGAGACAAAAGAGCCAATTGTTTCAGGGGATGAACACGAAGAGAAGTCTCATCCAGTCACCCTTAATGGCGGCTGCCAATTATCAAATCCGGTGACAAAGAGTCAAGTTTCTTCGCTACATTATAATGAAAATCAGGAGGGAGTCTGCTCTTCTGACCCAGGTAAAACTAACAAAGAAGCTGGTCTGTTTGAATGTCTGGAACCGATCATATTTTCCGAAGAGACAATGGTATTGAAGACACCTAAAGCCTGGAAGCCAGCGCAGTTAGAGTTGCCCGAGTTGTCGATAGACTCCTTGTTTGACCAGCCGATATCGACTCCTTATTCTCTTCTTCCTACCCCATCGTCGTTCCATAATCCATTATTTTAAATAACATTACACCTGCATCCTAAACTGATGAATGCTGTGCTATCATTTGCTCAACTAATTCAAACTTCTGTTGTTGATGAATATTTGCCGTCCAGTGAGAATATTGATGGAATTCTTTTTAATTGTCTGCTTTTCTTGAAGCAGGTTGCTTTCTGATATGTTTTTAGATTAATTAAATTGTCCATTTCAAATGTTTTGGTTGAAATTTGGCACTTGCTTTTTAATTGCTAATCTTTTTTATAATATATGTAAATCATAAAAGCTATTAAATCACATTTCATGACTTAGGTTTTATGTTTTGGTAGTTTTTCTGTGATTTTTTTCTTTGATTTTGTTTGAAATTTGGTAATGAATGGTTAGATCTGATTAAGTTTGTATAATCCAAGTATGGATTTTTCAGCCATTTATATATTCAGAAATGCAATTTAAACAACAGAAAATAAAAAAAATTGTCCAAATTTATATATCAAATTTATATATCTGACAAAATAAATAAAACTACAATTCATAATTATTCTCATTTCAAATTTTATTCTCATTTCAAATTATAAAATTTGGACCAAAATCATACTTTAAACCACGCCAAAAATGAAGTAATTTAATGAATGCATAGCTCACAGCGTTGCTTTTATCCTTCGTGCATCCCCTTCCCCGTTGTTTCGGTAACCGTGCAGATGATTCTCATTTGTTTATGTTTAATAGAATAGTTGATTGAGATAACCCTTTGTTACATTGACGTGTATCCAACGGAAGAGTTTGACCCCTTCATCTAGCTTTCAATTAAATACATATATCAATGGTGATTGTCTTGGCCATTTGGTTGATATTGCTTGGAGGTCATCTTTCATGGATATATACTTCGTGTGAATTTTTCATTTTAAATTTAAAAAATTGGCATTGAAAGTTGTCTAATATTGTATCTTTAGCCATAAGAGCATAAGAGTTGGTCATCTTACAACTACACCAATCACATTATTTTTCTTTAGTTAAGGTTTATCCATATTTTTATTTTAAGTTATATTCTCTCACATGTAACTAAGTTCTATCTCATTTAATAGTGGGTACACATTCAATCACAATTTTTAAAACATTTCAACAATACTTTGACACTTAGGCAACACAAAAAAACCAAGAAATTATAGGCCTTCTTCCTACAATTCATGTTTTCTTTTTTTCTCATTCATTTAGTGCAATTCACCCCACTCTGTCTAACCCTAAACTTAACATAAATCATAGCTCCTTTACAATTCAATGAATGACCAACACTCTTCTTCCTTAGCACGTTTGAGGCATAACTCCTTTACACTTGAATGAATCATTAAAACATTTCTTCCTTAGGACCTTTGAGGCATCCTCATTTTTATACGATATTTGCTTACACTTACAAGGCATTTCACTTTAAGGTGGACCCAAGTGTCATCCTTCAACTTGCTTTCTTTGGTGCTTTCTCTTGACAATCCACATCCAGCAAGGGTTCCCAACAATGCATCCAAGGAATCCCAAGTGTTCCCAAGTGAGTAATGGCACCTAAGTGCTTCCAAGTCCACCTAAGTGGATGTGTGCTTGACATATGTTTGCTTGGTAGGTGGACCCAATGAGTGCATCCCACAATTGTGCTCTGAGGACGCTTGTGATTGAATGCAACTCTGTCCTCCATTGTAACATGCAAGTGTGGGCCACCCAACTTCTTGGCTCCACTTGTAGCCCAAACAAACAAGTCAGTCAAACTCTCTATGTCAATCTTGTCTATTATGAATCATGCCTGCATATTGAACATGGTCATTTGTCATAAACCCCACTTTTCCTTCCCTTGACAAGTTTCCTTCCAATATTCTCTTAGCGCATCCAACCAATGTGTGTTGCCAAGATTTGTGGTGCATCGAATGTGAGCAAGGGTGCTCGATATGTTCGTGGTGCACCTTACAATCATGAGAGGGTGTTCAAAACCATCTCTTCTATCTATCAACCTTCCATAACATCTATCCATATCAATCAATGATCATCGAGGTAATCATGTATCATTGAAGTGTCCAAAGTCATTCTAAGCTAGGACCTTACACTATGAATGTTAAATTTTTGTGTTGCATTTTTGGTTGGAAAAGTCATTATTTTTTATGTTTAACATCCACTTGTATTTCGTTGAAATATATTGAAAGGAAATGTGTATCGCAATGTAATGTATATGATGTTGGGTATTTGTTATATTTTTTGCATGACTAGATCTAGTGTTTTTACAGAATTTCTTTTACATGGTTTTCATGGATGGTTTTAGAATTATAGTTAAGAAATTAGGATTGTTGACTAATTCAGATCAATGGATTAGGGTTTGGATGTCGTGAGATCCTATATATGTATTTCATTTTAAACAAGGAAGGTATGATGAATAGAATATTAGAGGTGCAACTCTAAACATGTTGTTGGTTTTCTCGGTTAGGGTTTCCAAGGAAAAATCTATGTGTAATGTGTGTGTGTCATTATAGCTTTTCTGTTTCTATTAAGAATCTATTTGCAGTAGTTTATCGTACAAGGTTAAAATCTACATTTGATATCTGAGCAATTATTGGCTTCAGGGGGATGATTTTTTGGTTAGGGGTTTGGATCAGGTCAGTGGTAAACCTGGTTACAATGGGAGATTTACAATATTGATTCTTCAGGTGAAAAGAAATGGTGAAAGGTTTGAAAACATAGATAGAGAAATTTAATGGGCATATTTTTGAGATATGGAATCTCAAGAATATGAATATGAAAGATGAGTGGATTGTTGTGGATCCAAGTGTTAGAATATGAAAGATGTGTGCTTGTTTTACTATTGACAATACCCTTGTTACCCAACCATAGGCCGAAGCCACCCTCTGAGCACCTTAACCTTGACAGAGAATCATTCCGGAAGAAAACCCTAGGCTAGATAGCCAAACAAAGGGTAGTGCACCTTTCCCCAAGGATAGCACACCAACAAGAGCTGATCAGATAGTCCAAACCCTAGCCAAGAGATAGTCCAAGCCAAATGTGATCTACTAGCTGTAGAAGCTACGATGACAACTCTCCTCAAACCTGCGCACAAGTCTCGACATTGCAATTCTGAGACTGCTTGCCAGAATGAGAACTGGCCTCCTGTATTTACACTAATTTTGGCTAACTGCTTGGGCCGAATTCTTATTCTGGGTATCTGTCTGTTTAGTATATATTATTATTTATGGACAACTTCTTCTCTTGGAGGCTAATAACCTAATATAAATTATCTTCTTGAGCCGACAAGTCTTCTAGGGTTATTAGCCAACTCATTAGGGTTTCTTCTTGCTTCCTAGAGTATTNAGCGCACCAACAAGACATGATTAGATAGTCCAAACCCTAGCCAAGAGATAGTCCAAGCCAAATGTGATCTACTAGCTGTAGCAGTTGTAATGGCAGCTCTCCTCAAACCTGTGCACAAGACTGGGCACTGCAATTCTGAGACTGCCTGCCAGAATGAGAACTGGCCTCCTGTATTTATACTAATTCTGGCTAACTACCTGGGCTGACTTCTCATTCTGGGTATCTGTCTGTTCAGTAAATATTATTATTTCTAGCCAACTTCTTCTCTTGGAGGCTAATAACCTAATATAAATTATCTTCATGAGCCGACAAGTCTTCTAGGGTTATTATCCAACTCATTAGAGTTTCTTCTTGCTTCCCAAAGTATTCTTTCCTTGTCAAGTTTACACGTGGAGGTAAATACCTCCCGCAGCTACCATAATATCAACAGTTATCCTTATATGTATCATATACACCATATAAATTCTAGATCATGAAACCTTCCATAAAAAAACGTTTTAGAAAAAATTCCAAGGAGACTTGTTTTGAAGAATCCAATCAGAATAAGTACTCCACGCCTTGAAAAAGAGATAAATTCATATAATAAGCCTCTTCAAGGGGGAAACCTCCTTACACATCACATAAATTCACATATACAATATGATTCCAAATTAAAATGTCTCCTTGTTATATATAGGAGACTAGGAGGTACAATTACAACTAATGGACCCAAGCCGACATAAATAAAATAACACTACTAATGTAATATGTCCCAATTAAGGGTTAATGTGCCACGATTTAAGTCTTAATATTACATTTATGTGATTGCTTCATTATGGTTTATGAATGTTAAAAATAAAAATATATCCTTATATTGATTCACACCCCCCCCCCTCAGTATAAGTTTGTGCTAATCACAGCTCATTCTCGCACCATTGAGATTCGTACACATTTTCAGCAATCCATCCTAATATGCATTTCCTTGTATTTTATTGGCTCAATTCCAGTGTTCTTAGAGCCATTCATTTGATCATCCCTTCTCCTATCTCATTCCATATCGTTGGGTCCCTTTTATTGTTTAATAGGGATTTTCGGGTTATTTCTTTCCCCCTTCCTCCTGGGAGGGGGCATAAGTTCCTATGTATCTAGATAAATTGTAGTCATGATGCTTCTATGTTGGAACTAATCCTTTTGATCTAAGGATACATCTATAGGACTACTAATCTCAATGTATTGTACTTTGTCTCCTTTTTTCCAAGATCATATTGTATTGTATTGAGACCCCATTTTGTCTCATTTGCCTAGCTCATTTATACCATGGAACACTATTGTATCATTGTTATGAGGTATCTTAATGAGTATGGATATGCCTGCCTTTCCCCTATTGATATCTTTTACACATATAACCTATGAATTTATTTTTGATACGGGGTTCTCTAGGGCCCTTTCGTGAGCGGTCCTCCTTGTAGGATTAAACCACAATCCAAGACCTAATTGTGAGAAGGAAATACTACACTAGTTAATTGCAAAAGAGAGAGAGAAGAGAGAGAAAAATAGAATCAATATTCACACATAAGAGACTAAGAAACCAACTCTAATCACAATGTATTAATCCTTGATAATGAGTACAATATATAGGACTCTCAACATGAGGAGTAATCTGGGTTGAAAATATAGGTGTGAACTTAGTGAGAACTCTACATGAAGTCAATATGCATTCCATAATAGAAAAAATCTCCTAGAATAAGACTAGAGTCCAAGAATGGATCTACGGTCCTAATTGAGTGAGAATTTGATAATTATGGAAAGTCACTAAATAAGTGAAGTGAGTTAACTCCAAGTATTAGATGGGTAATGTGCACTTACCTAGGAGGCTAATATTCTTACTAAAGTACGCTTTATATCCATGAAATAGGAAATGTCTCCTAAAATTAAGGAAATATGAAATATCTCCTAAATAGGAATTTGCCTAATGGTGGCTAAAAAATAGGAATTGGCCTAATGGTAGCTAAAAAATAGAAATTTTCCTAATGGTGGTTTATGAGCCCATGGTTTTTGAAACTCGTGGTATTTTCCCATGGTATTACATATATGAATCAACCAATTAAAAATAGACATGTTATAAATAGCAGTCCTCGTAAATAGTAGGAAAAATGGAAAAATTGAGTATGTCGCTAAGTATGTAGTTAAGCATGTACCCCAACACCCCCTCTGAAATATAATTGGGGTGTGAAAAATGAGGATTCCTGGAAATATGAAGCCATGTTAGTTACTCATCTACAAGTATAGATGCATAAAACCTAAACAAAAGTGAGGTAAAGAGGGAAAACTCGGTAGGAACAAAAACCCCCCCTCAAAATATTTTTCTAACAAGAAAATAATGCTAACATGTTCAGCTACTAAGTGATTTTTCCCTCACTCCTATAATTCCACTCAATGAGACAAAATTTTGTTCGATGAAAGGCTTTGTGAATATGTTTGCCACCTTCTCTGAAGATGGACAGAACTGCATATCAGTGACTCCATCCTAAATTTTTCCTCGAATAAAGTGCATATGAACCTCGATGTGCTTGGTTCGTTGCCTCTAAACTGGGTCTCTACATAGCTTGAGAGTACTATGATTATCACACCATATAACTATCAGATGATGAAAATGAACTCCGGTAAGAAAGTGTTGCAACCAAATAACCTAAGTAGTAGCATTCACTACACCCATGTACTCTGCCTTTGTTGATGATAAAGCAATTGTTGATTACTTCTTACTTGACCAACAGATAGGGCATGATCCAAGGTAGAGGACATATCCTGAAGTGTACATTTGATCAGTGTTATCACCTGCCCAATATAAGTATGTGTAACCAACAAGATCCAAGGAAGATCTTGCTACATAATGTATACCAAAATTGGTAGTCCCCTTGAAATATCTAGGAATCATGTTTATTGCCTTCTAGTGAAGCTCATGAGGCTCCTACATGTACCTAGAAACTGATCCAACTACATAATATATTTTCGGTCGAGAGTGTGTAAGGTAGAGAAGACTCCCCACCAATTGTCGATATCTAGTACAATTAACCAAAGGTGATGCATCGATATCCTCTACTCTAACCCCTTACATAAAGGGTGTTGGAGCTAACTTGCAATCTTTCATATCAAACCTATCATGTATATTTGCGGAATACTTAGACTGAGACAGCTTGATTCCTGAATCACTCTGGATTATTTCAAGACCAATAAAGTAATGCAAGAGTCCCATATCTGTCATAGAAAACCTATCATGCAAAGTGGTCTTCACTGCAGCAATGGAGGAGGTTGAGCTCCATGTGATGAGTAAATCATCTACCTATAAAACTATCAGTAGAACCTAATATGTGTTCCTCATCGTATACACATTATTATCTGATCTACATCTAAGAAAACCTCTAGAGAGAAGATAAGAGTCCATTTTATCATACCATGCCCAAGGTGCTTGCTTAAGTCTGTACAATGACTTCCTCAACCTACAAACTAATGATGGATCTTGAACATATCCCTCTGGATGCTCCATATATATCTCATCATTAATGTCTCCATGTAATAATGCATTCTTCATATCCATATGGTGTACCTCCCACTTTATAGTTGTTGCAATAGCTAGAGCTAACCGAATGGAATCAATCTTGGAAACCAGTGAAAAAGTCTCCTCGTAGTCAATGCCTTGTACCTGTGAGAAACCTTTAGATACTAACGGAGCCTTATACGTTGTAATTTATCCATCATCATCCCTCTTTATCTTGAAAACCCACTTACATCTAATAGGATTTCTGTTGGAAGGTAGAGGAACCAACTCCCATGTGTTGTTCTCTATCAGGGAATTGTACTCCTCTTTCATATATTCCTCCAAATGGGGGTTTCCTTTAGCCTCTACATAAGATTGAGGATCTGATCCAAGTACCATATAAAAATAAATAGGCATCAATGGATTCATGATATTAAAATCTTGTGAAGGATCCGCAAACTGAGATCTGGTTCTTCGTGGATCGGTACGATCACCCACTAGATCACATGTTGCCTGAAGAGTTTGTTATGCCCATCGTGGTCGATGCTCTAGACCTGAAATTTTTTGTTGCTTATAAGAAATATCAGATATATCAGATTCAGATATGTGATCATAAATATGATTAGAATAATTCTCACGAAGTTCTGCAACTAGTGGCAGTAGAGATGGAGGTGTAGACTGCTCTGAAAGTACCTGTGAAGGACCCTCTTAAAACTTAACACTCCTTTGAATGAATAGTATATCTGAAGTAGTATCTAATAACCTGTATCTCTTCACTCCCTCTGGATATCCAAAAAAAATACACTCCTTACTACGAGCTTCCATATATTTCCTCCTATCGGAAGGGATCCTAGCCCATGCATGGGAACCAAAAATTATGAAGTGAGTGACTTCTGGTTTCTTCCCGCTCCAAGACTCATATGAAGTAACTCCCTTCACTGATTTATGAGAAACCCTATTTTGAATGTAGGCTTCATAGCTCATAGCTTCAGCCCATAATTTTGGAGGCAATGCTCTAGCATGCAATATACAATTGGCCATCTCTTTCAATGTCTTGTTCTTTCTCTTTGCTACCCCATTATGATGTGAAGTATATATAATTTTGTGTTGCAAATCTATACCTGATTCTGAACAAAGTTGCTAAAAATATTTATTCACATACTCTCCTCCATTTTCTATACTAAACTTCTTAATCTTTAAGACACTTAAAGACCTCAAATTTTACTTTGAGAGAGTAGACCCATGTATATCTTCAAATATCATCAATGAAAGTAAGAACATGATTATTTTTACTAATCGATGGGTGTGGGAAAGGACCTATAATTTCACTATGAAGAAACTCTAGAAGTGATGATGCCCTCAATGCTTTACCTGTGCTGAAATTCTCCTCAAGATGTTTTCCTAGTATGCAACCCTGGAAAACTCCATCTGTGTATTGAATGTGGGGTAATCCATCTACCATTCCACCCTTACTAAGATGATCTAAATATTTAAAATTCATATGCCCAAACCTCTCATGCCATAAACTGGACTCTTCATTAGCATGTGTTAGAAGAGATACATAACCATATTTATGAGTGAAGTGAGAGAAGGTGTACAACCTGTAATGGTGATTAACCTCGCCAATGGTAATTTTATTCATATTTAATTCGAAAATAATAGTTGAGTATGGAGTGAGCTCCACCTTCTTCCCTAAACCTGAATGAGTGATTTGATAGATGGAGAGAATATTCATTGAAATATTTGGAACATGAAGTACATCCTAAAACCATCCATAGTATAGATCAACTCTACCCCTATCGCACACCTATGCAGNCTCTTGGAGGCTAATAACCTAATATAAATTATCTTCTTGAGCTGACAAGTCTTCTAGGGTTATTAGCCAACTCATTAGGGTTTCTTCTTGCTTCCTAGAGTATTCTATCCTTGTCGGGTTTACATGTGGAGGTAAATACTTCCCGCAGCTACCATAATATCAACACCAGGTACTACACCTACAGGAATGTCAACAAAAGAATGGTAAAAATTGGATCAAAAGGTGAAGAGTACAATCTGGTTGTGTCTCTAAGATTCAATGGTATTGGGGGTGTTAGGGGAAGCTATGTAACCAAGTCATTCTAAGATAAGTTAGGGGATTTGTATCATTCAAAGTCTTTGGTAAACAAATTGTTCCTACAAAAGAAGTTGCACAACATGAGGATGAAGATGGAGACTTCAATATTGTGTTAAGTAAGCTATTATATGTTGATATTAAAATTTCTAATGAAGATAAGTGTATCAGTTTATTGTTCTCTTTATCAGACTCATGGGATAGTCTGGTTGTGTCCATAAGTAATAATACAACTATTTTAAATTCTGATGATGTGGTATCATCCTTGTTGTCAAAGGAAATGAGACAAAAGAACATGGAAGGACAGAGCACATATGCATTATTTGCAAAAGGATGTTCTCATTAAATAAATAGATCAAAGTGACTAAAGAGGGAGATCTCAATCTAAAGGAAGATCTAAATCTCCAAGGAAGTTTGTAAAGGTATTTTGGAGATGTGGAAAAGAAAGGTATCACAAGAACCAATGTAGATCCAAAAGTCTTGAGAGAGGGAATGGATTTGAAGATGATGATTCTACAGAAAAAAAAACCTCCATGGAAGAAGAAGGGGATGTGTACTTGGATTCTTCAAGCACACATGCAGATCATGAGGCATGTGTAGTTGACTTAGGCTCATCCTTACATATGACTCATCACAGGGAGTGGTTT
Source organism: Picea sitchensis (assembly GCA_010110895.2). NCBI lineage: Eukaryota > Viridiplantae > Streptophyta > Pinopsida > Pinales > Pinaceae > Picea > Picea sitchensis. The sequence continues at coordinate 169,463 of SNQJ01S0003998.1, read as the reverse complement.
TGTGAATATAAAGGTACCATGGAGGTGATGTTTTCCTAGGTGATGACTTGAAATAAAAAATAATAGGATGAGGAAAAGTCAAGTTGAAGTTCATGGATGGAAGGATTAGAACACTCCCTAGTCTTCTACACATTCGAGGGTTGGCCATAAAAAAAAAAATTGTAATAAAAATGTACGATGCAGGGGTAAAATGGTTTTGTTTGAGAAAGAAACCCACAAGATCATTAGAGGAAAAATGTTGTTATTGATGGGATTTTTGTTTGGAACTCTGTATAAGTTGCAGGGAATCACTATTAGTGATGGGTGTAATAGTTCCTTTGTTCTTGAGATTGGAGATGAAGAAGAAAAAACTTGTATAATCTCTGGAGAAAATACTATGTTGTGGCATCAAATATTGAGGCATATTGGATAGAAGGGACTTCAAGTAATACATGGTAAAGTTATGTTTCAAGGTATGTCTAATGCCTCTATAGATTTCTATTTATGTGAACATTTTGTATATGTGAAGAAAAATCGGGTAAGATTCCCCTCTGGTGCATCAAGGGAAGAAATAATTTTACACTTGGTGCACAATTATGTGTTTAGACCCATGTCAGTTCCATCACTTGGAAAATCTGTGTACTATGTCTCATTTATAGATCATTTCTTAACAAATACATGGATATATATCTTTAGGAAGAAATATGAAGTCTTTGATAGGTTTAAAGAGTTTAAGGCTCTCGTGGAGAATCAAACAGAGAAATGAATTAAGGTGTTGAGGATGGATAATGGTGGAGAGTTATACAAAATGAATTCGAAGAATTTTTCAAGGAGTGTGGTATAGAAAAATAAAATACTAATCCATATACACTTCAACATAATGGAGTTGTAGAAGGATAAATATGATGCTAATGAAAAAATCAGGGTGCATGCTCAATTATGCGAAGTTAGGATATGAATTTATGTAGGAGCATCACTCCCACCCAATGACACATCAGTAGCCAATGCAACAACGCATGGGGGATGGAGAAGATCTCGAGAAGAGAGAGGCATAACCCTCTCATTTTGGTTTAAAATCCCAAATTTAATGTAGTTAAGACTGTAAGGATCGAGGAAGGTAGAGCCATTGAATTTTTGTAAGGATAGTGTAAGTCACCTTTAATGGATAACAGGTAGATGAATCCAGATCTGATCCGTTCTTGAATGTAAATTAAATGAAATTTAATGAATTTAGGAGGGAAGGCTCAAGAAGCCCCTCTTTTGTATGAGGATCAATGTATTGATATCATCATCATAATTCTCTAGATTAGATTAGGATAGTTCTTGAGAGAAGGAGAGGAGAAGAATTGAAACTCTTTTGTAGTCCAGTCTTGTAAACACTGTAAACATTGTAAAAGAATTCATATTTCATAGAAAAGCATATTTTCCTGCATATGAATCCCTGTGTGTGTTTTCTATGTGAATGAATGTCTGTTTTCATAATTTTTACTAAATGCCCGTGAATTCCATGAGTGCAATTATGTTCCCTTTGAAGGAATAAATAAAATTCCCTTTCTGTGTGAATTTTCTGAGTGTTCTGGGCTCCCGAGGCTATGCAAGGATTGCACATTAGAGATATTGGAGAACTGTGAAAATCTAGTGCAAGGAGTGCGCAAGAACTTAATTTCAAGTTCAGGAGGAGCATGCCAAGTGGGCACACCATACATTGTCAATATCAGAAGGTATAGTAAATTTTTTCATAGAGAAAGCTCAAGGAGTGTGCCTACACTCATAGGAGTGTAAAAGTTGAAGGGAAGGTCAATGCAAGGAGTGCACGAAACCACCACTTTGTTAAAGTGTTGGTAGGCTTAGTAGGAAGAGCACAAAGTGCCATGATGGTACTAAAGGAACACTTTAACATTGTTCATAAGCTCAGGAGGAAGAGTGTGGGTTCCAAGAGGGCACAAGGAGTTGTTGGATTTGTTGAAGGAACAAACAGTCGATCCCTTTGAAGTTCAAATCAATTACAAGCTCAAGAGAGTTAGAGAAAGGAGTGCGTTAGGGACCAAGTTCAAGGGTCTGTTTAGCTCAGCAGAGATAGTGCAATTGTGCACATATCCTATGCAAAGTGTGTAGAGGCCAAGAAATTTCTAAGTTTTAGACTGTGGGAGATAGTGGAAGGGTGCGCCAGAGAACTTATTACAAGTTCCAAGCTCAAGAGGGATAACATTTCATAGAATGGAAGAAGAGAACAAGAAGTCAGTTCTATAGAGAAGAGATCAAAGGCCAAGCCTTTGAAAAAAACGTTGAGAAAAATCCCTTCTTGAAGGGAAGTAGAGCTACGGAGAAGGAAGATACAACTAGCCGTTGATGTGGCTACCAGATTAGATTTGGGTCATTAGATTAATCCCAACGAAAGGAAGTGTAGATAAAAGGAGGAAAAATCTACATCGTATATCACATCATGAAGCGTAAGGTGTAGATCTCATGATTCAGAGATTCGACACTTCAAGAAAGATTGGTCCTTGTGTTTCCAGGAGGAGAAAAACCCTGAAGCCCATAGTAACAAATTAATCTCAGTCCTATATTGGTAGTGCAATGTATTCGGCTACCCAAAATATTTTGGTATTCATGTTGGAGTTGTGGAGCCTCGAAGCTCCGAAGCCTAGAGTAAATCCTAGTTGTTGATCAAGGAGAAGCGCGGACCGTTGATCTTCGAGACCTTTGGTGATTCAGAACTTCAACAGTCCAGGTAAGTTTAGTTGTTTTTGTTGGAGCAAGGAAAATCTAGAGCCCAGAGTCCCGTATTATATCTCCACCGCAGATCATGGATCAAGGAAAACCCCCATCAGCCATTAGATATGACATTTAAAAGGACGAGAAGTGGAAGGATAGGGTAAGACCCGTAGTTGTCTATCACGTCACCTTTATGACTGAGTTCCACGAGTAACCACTCGAGGTGAATTGGAGTGTTGAGTTTGGTGAATCCTCCAGAGCGTTTGAGTCCCAGAGCTCTGAATAACACCTTTTAGCTAAGTGCTCGGTTCTAGCCCGAGGTCATATCCCCATTCTGTTTAGGGAAAAGGGGCTAGCGCCTGTGGTTTAAATCATAGGAGGAAGGGGGATAATTATTATAAGCGCCCAACGAATGTTTTGTTGAGCCTACAATATAGATAAAGGGACCTGTGTGTGCATCATAGAGAATCCAGTAGGAGGACCTGAGAGCCAATTCGGCTCGAGTGAGAGATCCAGAGATTAGGGGGGTCGCAGTGCTAGCTAGTGGGTTTCACATTCTACATCAGGTGGTATCACAACAAGATTTTGTCTCTAGATAGAAGGAAAAGGAAGGATAAGACAAAGCATGAGATCTCTATGTGAAGATTTTTTGCAGGGGTGCAAACAGTAAACAACCAGGAGGGATGCAAGAGGAAGTATGTGGTGCTCTCAATTGAAAAGAAGGAAAGTAAACAACTAGGTGGGATGAATAAAATAACCAGTTGCGCTATTGGAGAAGAAAATATCATATGGAGCTCTTAAAGTGAGCATTTGGAGTGTAGAAACCAAAGATCAAGGAGTTCTCAGAAGAAGGAGTGAGAGAAAGGTGTGTGCCTACACTCAGAAGGAGTGTAAAAGCTCAGGGTTCAAGTGGAATGAACCAAGAGGCTAAGTGAGGAGAGGCTTGGTAGAGGCTGACTGCAACTCATAGACTTTACAGGAGGGAGATAAGGGGAGAATAAATGTCCACTGAAGGTTGTTTTCAAGGCTCAAGAGGAATCCACAAGAATATGAACAGAGAGGAGATGGATAAAGAGCTCAAGGAAACTAGAGAGGAGCTCGACAGATTGATGTTGCAATGGAAGATAATGAAACAAGGAAAGAAAGAGAAATGGAGATATGAATGGACCATGAAGAAGAGGGTGAAGTGGCCTATCCAACAATTGATCGTCATGAGGAAAAAGGAGGTGTTGAGGAGATGGTTGAGACAAATATAAAGTCTCAAGGATTCAGATGATAAAATGGTTGACATATGCAAACCTGAGGATGGACAAAGCCTCGATGATGATGAAAGATCAACTGAAGATCTCATAAAACACTAGGAGGGAAGAAATGAAAAGGTATATTTCCAGGAGGGAAAAGAGAAGGTGATAATGTATAAGAGTCTTAGGGACTTAGAGGAGAGTTTAGATCAACAAGGAGTGTTGACAGAAGAGGAGAGAGATGTAGGAAAGAAGCCTCATGAGCATGAAGACTCAAGTGGGGTTGCAAGTCACATGAATGAATATGATGAGGATTTGAATACTTCAACTATCAATGAGGAGGATCAAAGGTGCATTTTGATCATTGGGGGGATTAGCATATCTCTTCCAAGAATCCCAAAAGAAGTAAGTGAATGTGTTGCACGTGAGGAGATGATGCAAGAGGCCTCCAAGGAAGAGGCCATAGGGGAAAACATTTCTAAAACTAACAATTTATGTGTAACTACAGGTGCAAAAGAAGAAGAACAACCAATGAAGACTATCAAGTAAATGGAGAAGGAGAAGACACTGAAATTTGCTCAAGAGATGAAAATGGAGGAGGCCCACATAGTTGTGAGCCAAGAGAATGTTCAAGGAGAGTTGCAAGATCAAAGTTCCATAGAAATACAAGACAAAAGAGAAGAATTGGCCCATGATGTTGGCCAAAAGAATCAATATAAAGAGGAGGAAGAAGGAGACCCATCTTCCCAAAATTTGAAGGCAAGAAAAGACAATAAGCATGTTCTGACGGTAGTGGAGATCAGAGTATCTCTTGGAAAGGACCCATGAGGAAAGGCCAATGAAGATGTTTATTTTAAGGAGGCTAAAAGATAGCCCACATAGCCTGTCATTTCAGAAGACAAGAGGAGGAGAGAACAATAAAATTCATAGGAAATGCTCATGGATTGCATCCCGGGAGAAGAACAAAAGATAACTGTAGAATTGGAATCTGCAGCAGAAGAGTGAGAATAGAGCGTGGATTTTGTTGATCTATGCAAGAATCTTGAATCTATGGAAGAGATGATAATTAAAAAGAGGAGGCTCATACAACAAGTCAAGTTGGAGATTGATAAAGAAGAGGAGATGCAACAACAACAGAGCAGACTACAAGAGAGGAACCAACCATTGGACAAGTTGGACAAGGAGATTGAAGAGATAAGGAAGTTGATGCTGAGATCAACAAAGGAGACTGTCAACAACAGATGGAGGCTGAAAAGAGAAGACTTCATTGGCAAGATCAATGGAGTCCTACAACATAAGATTTGGAAACTAGGAGGAGAGCCTACAACACCAACAACAAGGAAGAGGAGTAGATGAAGAGCTCCAGAATGAAGTTTGGGAACCTGGAGGATCTCAACAACAGTTGTAGAGGATCCACAAGTGGAGTTCATGATTTTGTTAGTAGAGGAGAATGATGCACGAGAATATCTCCCACTTAGTGACACATCGACAACCAATGCAACAACGCATGGGGGATGGAGCATATCTCAAGGAGAGAGAGGCACAACCCTCTCATTTTGGTTTAAAATCCCAAATTTAATGCAATTAACACTGTAAGGCTCGAGGAAGGCAACGCCATTGAATTTTTGTAAGAATAGTATAAGTCACCTTTAATGCCTAACATATAGATGAATACACAACCGATCTAGGCTTGAATGTAAATTAAATGTAATCTAATGCATTTAGGAGTGAAGGATCAAGAATCCCCTCTTTTGTATGAGGATAAATGTATTGAAATCATCATCATAATTCTCTAGATTAGATTATGAGATTTTTGGAGATGAGGAGAGGAGAGGAATTGAGACTCTATTGCAATCCAGGCTTGTAAACACAGTAAACATTGTAAAATAATTCAGATTTAATAAAAAAGCATATTTTCCTGCATATGAATCCCTTTGTTTGTTTTCTATATGAATGCTTGTTTTTTTTCTGAATGTTTAGTGAATTTCTATGAATTCTATGAGTGCAATTATGTTCCCTTTGTAGGAATAGATAGAATTCCTTGTCTGTGTGAATTTTCTGAGTGTTCTAGGACCCCGAGGCTGTGCAAGGAGTGCACATCAGAGTTATCGGAGAACTATGGAAAGTCAATGCAAGGAGTGCGCAAGAAATTAGTTTTGAGTTCAGTAGGAGCGTGCTAAGTGGGCACACCAGAAATGGTCAAGATCAGAAGGGATAGTCCAACTTTGCACAGAGTGAGGGCAAGGAGTGCACCTACACTCATAGTAGTGTAAAATATCAAGGGAAGGCTAGTGAAAGGAGTGCACGAAGTGAACACTTTGTTAAAGTGATGGTAAGCTTAGGAGGAAGAGCACAAAGAGCTAGGAGGGTGTTGACAGAACACTTTAACATTGTTCATAAGATGAGGAGGAAGAGCGTGGGTGCCAGGAGGGCACAAGGAGTTGTTGAAGGAACAAAGGGTCGAGCCCTTTGAAGTTCAAATCAATAGAGCGTATGCAAGGTGTGCAGAGGCCAAGAAATTTCTAAGTTCCAGATTGTGGGAGATAGCGCAAGTGTGTGCCAGAGAAATTATTACAAGTTCCAAGATCAGGAGGGATAGTTTTTTTTAGAATGCAAGAAGAGACCAAGAAGTCAGTCCTGCAAAGAATAGATCAAAGCCCAAGCCTTTGAAAAATCCCTTGAGAAAAATCCCTTATTGAAGGGAAGTAGAGATACGAAGGAGGAAGCTACAACTAGCCGTTGATGTGGCTGCCAGATTAGATCTTGGTCGTTGGATTAATACCAGTGAAAGGAAGTGCAGAGAAAAGGAGGACAAATCTCCTCCATGGATCATATCATGAAGCGTGAGCTGTATATCTCATGATTCAGAGATTTGATACTTTGAGAAAGATTGGTCCTTGTGTTTCCAGGAGGAGAAAACCCCTGAATCCTGGAGTCCCAAATTAATCTCAGTCATAGACTGGTAATGCAATGTCGAACGTTGATTGTTAATCCCTTCGGCACTTCAGTTACCCGATATATTTTTGGTAGTTTTGTTGGATTTGAGGAGCCGCGAAGCTCTGAAGCTTGGAGTAAACCTAGTTGTTCATTAGGGAGGAGCGTGAACCATTGATCTTCGAGACCTTCGACGATCCATGTAAGTTTGGTTGTTTTTGTTGGAGTGTGGAAAATTCAAATCTTGGAGTCTCAGTTTAGATCTCCACCGTAGATCGTGGAGCAAGGAGAACCCCCATTAGTTGTTAGATCTGACATTTAAAATGATGGGAAGTGGAAGGATAGGGTAAGACCGAGTTCTGTGGGTAACCACTCCGGGTGAATTGGAGTTTTGCATTTGGTGAATCTTGCGGACCATCAGAGTCCCGGAGCTCCGAATAACGCCTTTTAGCTAAGCACTCAGTTCTATCCTGAGGTCATATGCCCATTATGTTTGGGGAAAAGGGGATAACGCCTGTGGTTTAAATCAAAGGAGGAAGGGGGATAAGTATTATAAGCATCCAACGAGTATTTGTTGAGCCTGAAATAGAGATAAAGGGACCCATGAGTGCATTAGAGAGGATCCAGAGGGGTTGCAACGCCAACCAGTGGGTTTCACGTTTGGATCACGAATTCTGGGTAGAGGAAATGGATACTTCATGATACCTGGTCAATCGATCAACCTAATCAATGTTGGATGACAAGACTTCACATGAGGTATGGAATAGTAAGAAACCCTCCCAGACACATATGTGGGTATTTGGTTGTGATTCATGTTTTCATGTTTCAAAGGAAAATAGAAGTAAGCTATATAAAAGTGATGAAATGTGTATCTTTATTGGGTACAAATATGGTTTGAAAGGCTATAATATATGAAACCTAGAAACTAAGAGTAGTGTATATTCAAGATGTGGTATTTAAAGAAATAAAAAATGTTCTGAAACATAAATTCCTACCAAAATAAGAAGAACTAGAGAAAATATAGTTTTAGTTGAAGGATGATGAATCATACTCTACAATAGAAAAATAATAAGAAGAATAATATCCTCATACTCCAGTATTGAGGAGATCGATTCAAGAAATAAGGAAACCAAAAAGGTTTACTCCACCTGATTTTCGTTCAAAATTTGCTTTGTCTATTACTGATGATGATCGTAGAAATGTTAGGGAGGAATTAAATTCATAGGATTGAAAACTATGGAAAAAGGCCATGTCTGAAGAAATGAAAACCTTTGATAAGAATGATGCTTGGGATCTAGTGGAGTTTCCGACTAGAAGAAAGTCAATTGGAAAAAAATGGGTGTTTAAGAAGAAGCTGAATGAAAAAGGAAAAGTGGCAAAATACAAATCTTGGTTAGTAGCAAAAGGTTATTCCCAGGAAGAGAGAATTGACTTTGGTGAAATTTTTTCTTGTATTGCCAATTTAAATTCTATCATATTTATTTTATTTTTTGTTATTTCTTTTGATTTTGAATTAGAATAGCTGGATGTGAAGACAACATTCCTACATGGGGATATGGAAGAAGAAATCTACATGAAAAAACCAGAAGGGTTTACTGTGAAGGGAAAGAAAGAGTAGGTATGCAATATGAAAAAGTCCTTGTATGGGTTAAAGCAATGACCAAGGATGTGATATAAAAATTTGATACTTATTTGTTGGTACTTGGATTCACAAAGAGAAAAGTGAAACACTATACATATTTCAGATTAAGCGGTAATCGTCTTATTTATTTGGTCTTCTATGTGGATGATATGTTGTTGATAGGAAACAAGAAGGAGATTGTCCATAATGTGAAAACTCAATTGTCCTCTATGTTTGACATGAAGGATCTTGGTGATGCAAATTTCATTTTGGGCATGGAAATTAAAAGAGATCATGGAAACAAAAAACTATGGTTAAATCACAGAAAATATGTCGAGACAATATTGGAGAGGCTTAATATGTAGGAATGTAAACTGGTTAGGGTCTCTATTCCTATAGGTGTAAAGTTATCTATGGATCAGTGTCCCAAGATGTAATAAGCAAAAGAGGACATATCCCATGTCCAATATGTGAGTGCATCTGGAAGTTTGATGTATGGAATGGTATGTACTAGACCATACATTGCACATGCAATGGGAATTTTGAGCAGGTATATGTAAAAACAAGAGAAAGAACATTGGAGAAAAGTAAAAAAGGTTTTTCATTTATTTGTGTGGAACTACTAGTTATGTATTATGCTACCAAGGAAGACCATGAATGGAAAGAGTGTTGGAAATACATGGGTTTGTTGATGTAAACTAGGATAGAGATTTGGATCACAAAAGATATACAAGTGGGTATTTGTTTAACCTATTTGGAGGATCAATTAGTTGGATGGGGAAAGAACAGTCTATAGTGGCACTCTCAACTACAAAAGTTGAATACATGGAAGCCCCTTATGAAAGCAAGGAAGAAATATTGATATAATGATTGTGTCCAGGTATTGGGTTGGTACAATTAGGTGTAAGGAAATATTGTGATAGTCAGCGTGAAATCTTCTTGGAAAATAGCATGTCTTATCATTCAAAGACAAAGCATATTGATGTTCAATATCACTTTGTGAGATACATGGTTGAAGAAAAAAAAGTGTTGTTGATGAAGGTGGACATGTTGAATAATGGTGCAGATACATTAACAATATTGTATTATAAACAATAAAGATATAATGAATAGAAAATTAGAGGTGTTTCTCTAAACAAGTTGTTGGTTTTGTTGGTTTGAGTTTCTAGAGTAAAATATCTCTATAATATGTGTGTGTCATTGATTATTTTCTATTTCTGTTAAGAATCTATTTGAAGTAGTTTATTGTACAAGGTTAAAATCTACATTGGTATATGTGTGTCTTAATCAAGTGATTTAGTTAAAAGAAACCAATGAACATATGGAAGAGAAAGGAAAGATCATGTGGATTTAAGCAAATCTAAGTGCTCTATCTTATAAGAATTTTTTTTGATATGAAGATATTTTTGGTAATCATTATAAGGTAGAATGTTACTAGCTAATTACTAAATTTTCAAATGTTAATTATTTAATCTTACATAATTAATTATCAAATTATATTTTCTAGTCAGCTTGTATTATTTTAAATATTGAAATATTTTCACTATTTTCACTATCTCTCTGCTGTTTTGAACGGAAATAATATTTCTCCGCGGTTTTGAACATGAATACTACTTCTCTGCGGTTTTGAAATTAATATTTCTCCACGGTTTGGAACGAGCGTACTAGATCTCTGCGGTTTTGAAATTAT
>SNQJ01S0003998.1:124740-159194 GCA_010110895.2 Picea sitchensis | reverse complement strand
TATATATATATTAAGGAGATATTTTATTTCTAAGATTATACATCTAGGGTTTTGAACAAGAATAATACTTCTTTGTTTATTTATTTTTTAGGAGATATTTTATTTCTAAGATTATATATATAGGGTTTTGAACGGGAATAATCTCTGTAGTTTTTACCTTTTTAACCTAGAATAATCTCTGTAGTTTCTCTGGACTTATCTGACATCTTCATAAATTATTTTTTGGCTTCTTCAAAGGGTTGAGCATTTGGACATCTGAAATGAGGTGATTCACTTTTTACTTTGATTCAATTTTAATTTTACGTAAAGAGATTTAAATATATTTTATTTATTTTTTTATTTTAAGTTTCAGAAGTAAAAGTTGATTTGAGAGATAACGTCAATCCATAATAATAATTGTTACATCTTTTTTCTCTTCTTTTCAATATGAGCACTCCACCACCTATTCCAAAAACTCACCCTAACAAGGGGAGCCCCCCCAAAATCACCCTAGAGATCCTTTACGATTATATGGAATCAGTAGAAAAAGAAAAAAGAGAAGAGAGAGATGCCAAAATCCAAATAGAGTTAGAAACATTAGAAAAAAGGAGTGAAGAAAGAGACGTAAAATTCAAAACAAAGCTAGAGGCAATGATTGATAAAAAAATTAAAGATGTCATTCAAACTCAAATAGAGGATAGTTTCTTAGGGTTCAAGAGTGAATTGCAGACAACGAAAGATAGAATTTAAGAAATGGAAAAACATAAACAATCAACCCAAGAAGGAGTGGTTGAAGAAAATCACAACTTGAGAGATAGGATTAAAGAGCTANAGGTTTGTGGAAGGCTTGCATTTGGTTGGTGGATTCCACCATTGATAAAGATAAGTATCTGAATTATGCTTTGCTCATGTTTTGCATGACTGAGTTGTTTATGTATCATGTTTTCCGCTGTGTAAATGAATTACTGTTGAATGTTATGGCTTGTTTAATTGTAGCAGTAACTTATATATTTTACTCTGAGATTTAAGTGTGTTTAATTGTTTAAATGCATGCACTTATAATGTTTGTACGGATTATGTAAAAATCGATGTATAGAATGGTAACTGAGAGGTTTGAAAGCCTCGGTAGCGAAAAGGGTACACTACAAACTTAGATCCCATGTTTAGGTGTTAAGGTTGAAATCAAATTGTTGACTCTCAAGCCCAACGAGTGGTTGAGTATGGTGCTCCAAATTCCCACCAAGTGGACCTTCTTTAATGAAGTCACATTACATGTATTTCATGCTAACTAAATAGTATGCCTTATTTAGTAATAACAACCATAATGGACCTAGTCCACTTGACATAGAATGACCACCATAAGTTTACTACTACTACTCCAGTGGGCTATTCATCTCCCCACTTACACCCCTAGGGAGGATCCCAATACCCATTTGGCACAAAGAGCTTGGGAATTAGATCAAGTTTCCAAAGTACACATTCCTCCTTTCTCCTCGAGTATGTAATAGAGGCTCCAACTATCTCTATGAAACCCCTCGTCTCCACTAGAGCTAGCCCACACAAAATTCTAGGAAAATTTTATAACTTGGCATAGGCATGGGTAGAAGGTAATTGTCACAAGGAATAGTACGCATGGGTAGAAGCAAACAACTTAGTACAAATTTGGAATTTTCCTACAAAAGATAGAGAATTAGGGGAATTTTGAGGTAAAAAATGGGCCTCAAAACAAAAAATGTACCATCAAAATCAACTTTAAAATAAGAAAACTATAAAAAAATGGGCCTCAAAACAAAAAATGTACTATCAAATTCAAAATGATGATGTCAACCACAAGGGTAAATATTTTTGGAGGGAAAGGAAGAAAACTATTTTTTAAATCGTATTTTCGACTTATCTCCTTATAGGTTTACTCAAATTTCAAGTGTAGGAACTCTTTGGATGCAAAATTCAATTTTGAATCCAACAAGTACCTATTCAGCATACTTTTGATAGACCCATGGTGAGATAAACTTGAAATACATGGAAAAAGAAATTAATTAAAAAAAAAACACATGCTTTTTCCACTCTACATACTTTTGATAGACCCACACTGAGATAAACTAGAAATGTATGAAAAAAACATGTTTTTTTTTTTTTTTTTTTAATTAAATTTTGAATCCAATGAGTAACCACTTTACATACTTTTGATAGACCCACAATGAGATAAGTTGGAAATACATGAAAAGGACATATTTCTTCCACTTCAGATACTTTTTGATAGACCCACAGTGAGATAAACTGAAATACATGAAAAAAAGCTTCCACTCTGCATACTTTTGATAGACCCAAGCAAGATAAATTGGAAATACATGAAAAAAATGTGTTTATTACTCTACATACTTTTGATAGACCCACAGTGAGATAAATTGGAAATACATGAAAAAAATGTGTTTCTTACTCTGCATAGTTTTGATAGACCCACAGTGAGATAAATTGGAAATACATGAAAAAATGTGTTTCTTTCGTTTTTTTAACGTATTTTTAGTTTATCTCATTGTGGGTCTATTAAAAATATGTGGAGTGGGTACTTGTTGGATGCCTACACTTGAAATTTAAGTAAACTTATAAGGACATAAGTTGAAAATATGATTAAAAAAAATAGTTTTCTTTCTTTCCCTTTGAAAATTCATAACTCTTATTTTATTATTTTCCTTAGGAGGCCCATTTTAGATTGCCCCTAATGGGTTTCAAAATCCATTTATTGATTTTCTTCATCTCTCTGAACAACATTGTTTCCCACAAGTCCTTTGGGGAGGCTTAAAATTCAAAGGGAATTTGAATGAATTTAAACCCCTAGCCAAGTTGTAACCAATCCCATGCTTGGCCTAATAACCAATTCGAATATCCTTTTGACTCTGTCAATAACATTGGATTTTCCCCATTTGTACTTTCAACCAAGAGGCTTCCCAGAAAATTTAGAGATAATGCATGGTGTTGTACATAGTCTTCTTCTCTTTAATGATGGTTAGGAAAAAATATCAAGGAGAGGGATACCTGTAAGGCCTTGCATTATTCCATTGTGTATAAAATAGTCGACCATTGCAAAAATTGTTACATAGAGGGGAAAGGGCAGTGAATAACCTTGTCAGATTGACCAGAAGAGCCCTATCTCTTTAGATTTGGCCTAATTAATAGAAAGACAATTCATTGTCTGCAAAAACAAAGTTCTTTCTACATTAACAATAAAGGGGGTAGATCCAAATGCCTTTAGCATTGCAACATTGAATGACCACTCCACTATGTTGTAGGCTTTTTCAATTTCTATCTTAATGAAGAGGGCCTCCAAGTGTTGGCTTTTATCCCATTTCTATGCCTTCCCAAACAACAATCACATTACCTTAAATGCATTTGTGTTTAATAAACCCCCCATGCTCTAGTTTGATTATTTCGATAGGATATATACTTCAATGGTAAGGAAAGTTCTTTGGCTACAACATTGTTAGATACATTCAACAAAGTTACCAATGGCTAGTTTGTGATTACTAATTTCTTATTCTCTTGACTTTGGATCCGTTGATCAAACCCTTGTTGATGTGGTTTCTGAGTGTACAAATCTGAATGATTTTTTTATACACTTGGAGCAGATATGACCACACAAAGTTCCATGTAGCTTTATAAAATTCAGATGGATACTTGTCTTGGCTAGGCAATTTATTGTTGGTCATCTCCTTAAGGACCTTGTCAACTCATCCAACACGAGCCCTTGATCACATGCTCGCTACTATGATTTTGTCATCATTCAAGGGACTACATCAATATAGGTCTTCATGGCCACCTTTCTTTCCTCTATCCTACCTTGAGATTAAAAAACCATATTATAATGATTGAAAAACTCCTCCTCTATATTTTCTTGGTCGGTTATTCTTCTTTCTATTGTTTTGAATGCCTTAATATGTTTGGCTACTTCTTTATAAGTGAGAGCTTTGAAGAAGGCCTTGGTTGGCGTGTCCTTTGTTTTGAGGTAGTGTAGTTAGACTCTAATTTGGGCTCACCTTTCTTTGTAGGTCTCTTCTACCATTAGTGAGTGTCTCAACTTGGTTACCATGCCCTGGAACTCCTCAGTAAAAGTGATAAGTTGTATCATCCTTAGCACTTATTCCACTTCTTCTAGGACCACCTTGCATTTTTTTCTTCTAATTGTCACTCAATGTCTATTTTATAGCTTTAAAAAGATAACGACCCTTCTTATGGCATTCTTCCACTAGAGAAAATACTAAATTCAAATATATAAATAACTGAGATTAAAGCTATTCAGATGGAAGTTTGAGAGAGCTTCTAGTGATTTATTATAAATTTTGTTTCCATCAATTACATAACTTGCTTTAATATCTATTTTAAAAACAAATTCAAAAGACTTATATAAATTTATATCATAAACTAAATATATATATATATTGTATTTCACATATGGTACCCAATGTACAATCGTCAACATTAATTAATTCAATGGGGACATCAAATAAGACATACAACCCAAGAGATCAGTCCAAAATCCTTTTTATATGAAGCTCAAAACACTTAACCACTCCAACTCACTTACCCAACTTACATAAACTAAAACAAAAGAATGAATTCCTAACATAAGATCAAATTTAGTTCACTTTAACTTATACTAAACTCCTATCCAACCAACCAAATAACAATAATGTGCTTAATTTAAATCCTAGCCGTGAAAGTTAAGTTATGGTTTAACGTATTAATTTATTAAATCATGGTCACATATTTAAATAGAAGGTAAGATGATAAGAATATTGGCACAAATGAATAAACTTGTATTCTCAATGCTCCCCACATTTCGTATAAAATATAAAAATTATAATATAATATTTAAAAATTATTTTAAGGTTTATCTACCATTTATATGAATCATTATAAATAAATAGGAGTAAGAAGGAAATGTTATAATATAGTAAAATATTTTTTTGTATGCATCATTATAAATTAAATATAAGTGAGAAGAAAATATTATAATATAGTAAAATATTTTTGGGAGATTTTATATTATATTAATTAGTTTTTTCTTTTTTCTCAAGATTTTAAATTAGATTATTATTATTATAAAAAATAAAATTAAAATTTTAATATTATAAAAAAAAAAAGATTAATTAATATGAATTTTTAACAAAATAATCTCTGTAGTTTCTCTGTACTTTTCTGTCGTCTTTAGAAATTATTTTTTGGCTTCTTCAAAGGGTTGACCATTTGGACATCTAAAATGAGGTGAGTCACTTTTTACTTTGATTCAATTTTAATTTTAAATAAAGAGATTTAAATATATTTTATTTATTTTTTTATTTTAAGTTTAAGAAGTAAAAGTTGATTTGAGAGATAACGTCAATCCATAATAATAATTGTTACATCTTTTTTCTCTTCTTTTCAATATGAGCACTCCACCACCTATTCCAAAAACTCACCCTAACAAGGGGAGGCCCCCCAAAATCACCCTAAAGATCCTTTACGATTATATGGAATTAGTAGGAAAAAAAAGAGAAGAGAGAGATGAAAAAATCCAAATAGAGTTAGAAACAATAGAAAAAAGGAGTGAAGAAAGAGACGTAAAACTCAAAATAGAGCTAGAGGCAATGATTGATAAAAAAAATTAAAGATATCATTCAAACTCAAATAGAGGATAGATTCTTAGGGTTCAAGAGTGAATTGCAGACAATGAAGGATAGAATTCAAGAAATGGAAAAACATGAACAATCAACCCAAGAAGGAGGGGTTGAAGAAAATCACAACTTGAGAGATAGGATTAAAGAGCTAGAAGAAAAACTAACCAACAATTTGACCCTCGGTAATATGGAAAACAAATTGGATATCAAACCCATCAAAGAAGAAATGAATAAGCTAATCGAATTGGACCGTGAGCGTAACAAAAGAGCCTTGAACCTCATAATTTTTGGTATAAAAGAACAACAAAAGGAAGATACGCTAGCAATAGTAAAAGAAGAAATAAAAAATAAATCACAAATTGATACAACTTACCTCATAGAAGCAAAGAGGCTAGGAAAAATAATTGATCACAAAGATAGGTTGATCCGTGTCAAAGTAAGTTGTAATGACCATAANCAAAATATTGATCACACTACCAACCTTCTTAACCTCTTACTTAATGCTTTTCGAGCTCAGAAACAAAATTCTAAAGAATCGCAGGTAATCACTTACCCTCTTAAAGTCCGATAAACCAATTAGGTCTTAATAGACGTTAATCATCATCATCATTTATTTTCAAAAGAAAGTAAATCAATTTAATTATATATATATATATTTTTAGAGAGTTTTGGTGTTAATATAATATATTCAATTTATATTAGTTTATTATAAAAATTAAGAGTATGATTTCATATATAGTAAATATGAATATTGCTATTTAAAAAATAAATATTTATTTTTTAAATTTGTATAATAATAAAATTATTTTTTATTAAAAAATAAAAAATACTTGGACATAATGTTTACTTTAGTTTCATGTTTTCTTATGATTGTAATATAAACTTGCTTTTAAAATCAAAGTTAAGTAAAATAAAAGAAATAAAACTGCAAAACAACTAGTTTTTGCTTTAAAAATATGTTACTTTTTATTTAATTAAATTTTTTTATTTAATTAAATAATTTACATTCTGTACTTTTTAGACAAACAAATTCTTTTATAATGCAAAGTGTTAGTGGAGGCCTTATGTAATATATTATACATTTAATAAAAATGTAAAATTTATATTAATTATTTTTAAACTTATATTGAGAAAAAGTAAAATATGTTTACCTTCATAAACTTTACCAGTAAAATAGTTAAGTATAAAAAATAAAAACTTAATTGTAACCTTAAAAATAGGATATTAAAATATAATAAACATTATTTATTTAATAATAAAATATTAAAATAATAAACATAGTAAACATTAAAATATTTACTCTCTTCTTAACTTTAATTTTAGTTCCTCTACACATGTATAGAAAAGCAATTAGAATCTTATAAAACAAAATAAAATGACATACATAAAATAAACGAGAATGACACATTCGTTTCTAGCAATCGAAATCCATGAAGTTTGAAACAAGATACAAGAAATACAGAATGCACTATTGAATACCTTCTTAAATTTTGTTGAATAAACAATAAGGGAACTTACCAAGCTTTTTGTCCTTCACCTCCAAAAGGAAAATATGTCTAGTAGGAGAAATGTACGGAATCTTAGCTAAACCCTTTTCTTGCTTTTGTGGTCGTATACATATCTATTCAAAATCGAGGCATGCTTGGATATCATTAACAAAGATATGTTATAAAGAAGACAATACTCTATTTAGTTATTTACAAATGTTTATTTGATTGGTTGTTGTCCATTAATCATTAAATTTATGTAATTTATGTAGAGGTTTAAGTATTCAATATTTAAGAATAGTTAACATAAAGCTTGGTTTATAGATGTTGACGATGATGATGTTGTTTTTTAAAATTTTGAAATTATATTACTAACACAGTCGCAAACTCGTGGTTGGTGAATGTCTAAAGGTTTCGGTTGGTCCAGAAAATGAACTGCTCCATTCTGTAATAAAATCTCCACTCAGACGTGGTAATCATCTAACCACCATAGTAAAATTTTAAATATGATAAAATAAAAGTAAAAAAATTAACATGTAAACATATGTCTTTATAATAGTGAGAAAGTTAGTGGTTGAAATCACAACCATTGATTTATTGTGACGACTAAAAGTATTCCATCAATATTTAATCTTGTCCATACAAAACTGATTAAGCAAAGTTGCAAACTCGTGACTTGTGAACGTTTAAAGGTTTCGGGTGGCCCAAAAAATGAAACGCTCCACTCTGTAACAAAATCTCCACTCAGACGTGGCAATCAACTAGCCACCATAGTAAAATTTTAAATATGATAAAATAAAAGTAAAAAAATAAACATGTAAATAGATGCCTTTATAATAGTGAGGAAGTTAGTGGTTGAAATCACAACCATTGATTTATTGAGACGACTAAGAGTATTCCATCAATATTTAATCGTGTCGATACAAAATTGATTAAGCACAGCCGCAAACTTGTGGCTGGTGAACGCCTAAAGGTTTCGGCTGGCCGAAAAAATGAATCTGTAACAAAATCACAATCAACTAGCCACCATAGTAAAATTTTAAATCTGATCAAGTAAAAGTAAAAAAATAAACATGTAAACAGATGCCTTTATAATAGTGAGGAAGTTAGTGGTTGAAATCACAACCATTGATGTATTGGGGTGACTAAGAGTATTCCATCAATATTTAATCTTGTCCATACAAAACTAATTAAGCACTACAAACCTATTAAATGTGCTCTAATAATCCCCATCACATATACCATGGATATACCACAGATCATTACCACAACATAATTATGTAATTAATATCTTATACTAGATCTAATTAATTAATTAAATATTTGGGTACATTATTTAAATAATAATGCACATAAAATTAAAAACACAAGCTATGATATTCAAAAACCATAGCTCACATACATTATGTACCTACAGTATAAAAGCCGAGAGCAGAATGCAAAATAATTATATTGACATTTTTTTAGCTTCGACATTGTATTGACAGTTATTTTAGCTTTGAAATTGCATTGACAGTTTTTTACCTTGATGGAGTGCAAGACAAGATACATAGAATATTACATTTCAATTTGATAAATATGCATATTGCAGTAGATTACTTAGGCATATAAAATTTACAAAGAGATTATTGCCAAACTAATTAAACCATTTTTTAAATCCAAATTCCAAGGACATTAACATATCCCATATTTCATTAAATTGACTGTAATAAAAATAAATGTATAAGCTAGCGGATTTATCTAGCATATATAGAGACTAGGGTGCTTACCAAGGGCCTCAAATTAAAAAAACAACAGGTCACCGTAACTATCACCAGACATCAGGTTGTAAGAAAAGTCCATCAATCTCTCTAAAACGGCTGACACTGCCATACAAAAATCAAAATAATGTTTATAAGGCGTAATATGAAATGAATATAACCATACAATAGAGAGCGGCGTTAGTGAATAATTTGGAAAAGAGAAAAGAAAAGCACAGAAAACAGATAAATCTAAATTTTGAAACCCTGCGAGCCTTACGCAATGTACACGAAATTTCACAGAAGTTGAAGACCAAT
The DNA here is from genome assembly GCA_010110895.2 of Picea sitchensis. Taxonomy (NCBI): domain Eukaryota; kingdom Viridiplantae; phylum Streptophyta; class Pinopsida; order Pinales; family Pinaceae; genus Picea; species Picea sitchensis. Next base: position 150,020 of record SNQJ01S0003998.1, on the reverse strand, counting down.
ACTATAAGAAGAGTTGGGTTTTACAGACTGAAATATGATATGCACAGGCGCGGGTAGTTGACACAAAATCTTTCGGTTCCGTGTACATATATGCAACGTTACAGTCATTAGAAACATCGTACAATAATTTTTGAAAGTCTGTTACAACATGTTATTTTTTAAATGTTGCGGTACAGTAAACGTGTTAGTGTTATTCTTTAAACCTTTGGAAACATGAATCGACGGGAACAGAAATGGCTCAGACGTGTCGAAAAGAGGTGATATGTTAAAAACGTGGCTAAATCACCTGGTAATTATAATTAGCACAACCGCAAATTCGTGGCTGGTGAACGCCTTCGGCTGGTGAATGTCTTCGGCTGGCCCAGAAAATGAAACGTTAACAAACCTTAATCTTTGTTAATCACTGAGACATGGCAATCAGCTAACCACCATAGTAAATTTTAAATATGATCAAGTAAAAGTAAAAAAATAAACATGTAAATGGATGCCTTTATAATAGTGAGGAAGTCAGTGGTTGAAATCACAACCATTGATTTATTGGGATGACTAAGAATATTCCGTCAATATTTAATCTTATCCATACAAAACTGATTAAACACGCCTAAAGTTAAATTTATAGCTTTAAATGTTACAAAAAAATTATTTAAAAAAAAATTAAAATATAATTAAATTTTGCAAAACTATTTTATAGCTATTTANATAAAAAACAATTTAAAAAACAACTATTTTTATCTTTAAAATTGAATTACTAATTACTATATTCTAGATAACTTTGATAACAAAATTTATCCTTTAATTTATTCCAAGATATTGTCTACTCCACTAGCCATTAAACACAGTAAAGTTAAACATTAAGGTCAACATTAAGGTCAACCAACTGACAACTTCCAACATTGGTACATCATTGTTCTAGTAGCGTAAAAAGACTAGTGATAGTAGAAATGAGTGTCTTAAAAAAATAGTTTCCCAAATTATTGTAAAAGTTTTCAATTGCGTTACTAAAAATAAAGGATTGGAATTTTTTCCAATATTATAATAAAAATTTTGAAAAAAAAATTGTAAAAATTTTCAATTACTATATTCTAGATAACTTTGATAACAAAATTTATCCTTTAATTTATTCCAAGATATTGTCTACTCCACTAGCCATTAAACACAGTAAAGTTAAACATTAAGGTCAACATTAAGGTCAACCAACTGACAATTTCCAACATTGGTACATCATTGTTCTAATAGCGTAAAAAGACTAGTGATGGTAGAAATGAGTGTCTTAAAAAAATAGTTTCCCAAATTATTGTAAAAGTTTTCAATTGCGTTACTAAAATAAAGGATTGGAATTTTTTCCAATATTATAATAAAAATTTTGAAAAAAAATTTGTAAAAGTTTTCAATTACTATATTCTAGATAACTTTGATAACAAAATTTATCCTTTAATTTATTCCAAGATATTGTCTACTCCACTAGCCATTAAACACAGTAAAGTTAAACATTAAGGTCAACATTAAGGTCAACCAACTCACAATTTCCAACATTGGTACATCATTGTTCTAGTAGCGTAAAAAGACTAGTGATGGTAGAAATGAGTGTCTTAAAAAAAAATAGTTTCCCAAATTATTGTAAAAGTTTTCAATTGAGTTACTAAAAATAAAGGATTGGAATTTTTTCCAATATTATAATAAAAATTTTGAAAAAAAAATTGTAAAAGTTTTCAATTACTATATTCTAGATAACTTTGATAACAAAATTTATCCTTTAATTTATTCCAAGATATTGTCTATTCCACTAGCCATTAAACACAGTAAAGTTAAACATTAAGGTCAACATTAAGGTCAACCAACTGACAACTTCCAACATTGGTACATCATTGTTCTAGTAGCGTAAAAAGACTAGTGATGGTAGAAATGAGTGTCTTAAAAAAATAGTTTTCCAAATTATTGTAAAAGTTTTCAATTGAGTTACTAAAAATAAATAAAAGATTGGAATTTTTTCCAATATTATAATAAAAATTTTGAAATTTTTTTTGTAAAAGTTTTCAATTACTATATTCTAGATAACTTTGATAACAAAATTTATCCTTTAATTCATTCCCAGATATTGTCTACTCCACTAGCCATTAAACACAGTAAAGTTAAACATTAAGGTCAACCAACTGACAACCTCCAACATTGGTACATCATTGTTCTAGTAGCGTAAAAAGACTAGTGATGATTGAAATGAGTGTCTTAAAAAAAATAGTTTCCCAAATTATTGTAAAAGTTTTCAATTGAGTTACTAAAAATAAAGGATTGGAATTTTTTTCAATATTATAATAAAAATTTTGAATTTTTTTTTATAAAAGTTTTCAATTGAATTACTAAAAATAAAGGATTGGAAATTTTCCCAACATTATAATACAAAATTTGAAAAAAAAAATTGAAGGATTGGAAATTTTCCCAACATTATAATACAAAATTTGACGAAAAAATTGAGAATTATGGAAAGAAAACAAGTATAATACTTGTGTTATGCTTTTGGCCTATCCATATAACAACATGGCAATAATAAATGGATCCCTTTCTATTAAACTTTCTATCAAAAATAAAGGTTTAATATTTGTATATGTTACTTTAACACAAACCAAATCCTCTGTTCATAAAGTTTAAAACAAGTAACAACCACTTTATAAAGGTAGTTGATATATGGATGGAAATATCCATCATTTTTATAAAGTGGTTGTTGCGATATCCATGAGGAGTATTAATAAACCATTAATGTATCAATATTATAATGTATATTTACACAATACATCAAAGTATTAATATATTAATAAAATAAAACATCAATAAAATATTAATACATTAATAAAGTAATAATACATTGACATTAATAAAGTACTAGTAAATTAATGTGAAAAAACATTAATGTAATAATTAATTAATATTTTAATGATCTATTAATTAATTTATTAATAAATAAATGTGTTAATGTAGTATAAATGTATTACATTAAAATAAATAAATAAAGTAGTAATACAATAATAAAGTAATATATAAAAAATACATAAAAAATAATTAATACATAAATAAATAATTAATATATAAAAAAAAGTATGTTTAATAAAATGGTATTTTTAATAAATACATTTACAATCAAATATATATATATATATCAAAAAATTATTTTTAAAATATATATAATAAAAATTGTATGGTTTTTTTAATATATCAATTTAATATATTAATAATTTCATGTAGTAAAATATTAATGTATTAATGCATTGATATAGTATATGTATGAAAGTACTAATGTATTAATTAATTAATACATTATTGTAATGTATAAATTAAAGTTATTATAATAATTCTTTAAAATACTAGTTAATTAATTAATACATTAATAGAGTGAAAATACATTAATAATACATTTTTACATAAACACATTAAAGTATTAATATATTAATAAAATATTAATACATTAATAATGTATTAATACATTAATGTACTAAAATATTAATGTATTAATATATTGATGTGATAATACATTAATGGTCTATTAATTAATGTGTATTAGATATAAAAATACATAAATATATTACATTAAAAAGGTAATAATACATTATACGCTAATAAAATAAGACATTAATAATAGATTATCCAAGTATTAATACATTAATAAAGTAATAAAGTATTATTAATTAATAAAATAATAAAGAATGGTTTACCATGCACATGGTTATTTGTTGTTGACCTTCGCTTACCATGACTATGGATAATTATGGTTGACCGTGACCATGGTTAACTTCCATATACCTTGGTTGAATTTGGTTTACTATCGGTTACTATAGTTGACCATGATTGAGCATGACCATGACCATGGTTGAATATGGTTGACCTTGACCATGGTTCACCATGGTTGTCAATGCTTAACCATGGTTGAAAATTGTTGTCCATGAGATTGACCGAGACCATGGTTAACATTGGTAGACCTTGGTTGACTTTGGTTTACTATGGTTCACCATGGTTGACCTTAGTTGAGCATGACCATGGTTTACTATGGTTGACCATGGTTGACAATGGTTACTATGTTTGACAGTTGTTGTCCATAGATGACTATGGTTGGCCATGGCCATGGTTGATCATGACTATGCATGGAATTCACCATGCTTAACCTTAACTATGAATACACTTGACCATTACCTTAAATATGGTTGACTATTATTGACCATGACGAATAGAATGGTTTATTATGGTTGAACTTAACCATAATTCCTATGGTTAACCATGATTGAGCTTGACGTGGACCAAAGTTCAATATGGTTGATCATAGTTAACCTTCATCATGGTTGATTATGGCTGACCAAGGTTGGCTATTGTTGAGCATGCCCTTGGATGACCTTTGTAGACCTTGTGGAGAAAATTATGGTGGGCCATGTTGATTATGTTTAACCATGGTTTACTATGGCACTACAACATTGCAATGTTGATCAGGTTTTCTTCGTGAGATTGTGACATAAGGTTTTGTTCATCACATTATGACATGGGGTTTTATTCATCACATTGTGACATCTAATTATGTTTGACACATTGTGACATCAGGAAATGCTCGTCTCGTTGTGACATCAGGTTATTTTTGTCAGATTGTGATGTCAAGAAATGTTCCTCTCATTGTGACATCAGGTTATGTTCATCACATTGCGACATCGAGAAATGTTCGTCTTATTGCAAGATCAGGTTATGTTCATCACATTGTGACATCACGAAATGTTCATCTCATTACGACGTCAGGAAATGTTTGTCAGATTGTGATGTCCAGAAACATTTGTCACATTGTGACGTTGAGAAATGTTCGTCGCACTGCGACATCAGGAAATGTTTGTCACATTGTGACATCGGGAAATTTCCATCACATTGCAACGTTGGGAAGTGTTCATCACATTGCGACATCAAGAAATATTTGTCTCATTGCAACATGAATAACTATTTGTCTCATTATGACGTTATGTTATGTTCATTACATTACAACGTTGGGATATGTTCATCTCATTGCGACATCAGGTTATGTTCATCACTTTGCAATATCAGGAAATGTTCGTATCATTATAATGTTGGTCTATGTTTCTCACATTTCCACATTGGGTTGTGTACATCACATTTCGAAAATGGGTTATGTTCTTCAAATTGGGATGTTTGGAAATGTTTGTCACATTATTATGTCAATAGAAATGCATCACATTATAACATGAGGATATGTTAATCACGTTGTGACAACTAGGCTATGTTCATCGCAATGCCACGTTTGTTTATGTTTGTCACGATGCAATGTTAGTATTCACATTACTAATTTGTGTTTTCCACATTGCGACATCGGGATATGATAGTGACAATGTAACCTTAGGCTATGTTTGTCACATACCGACGTCCAGAAATGTTCGACACATTGCGATGTAGGGAATTGTTCGACACATCGCGACGTAGGGAAATGTTCATCACATAGTAAGGTTTATCCCATGGCCATCACATTGCAATGTTCCTGTAAGGATGTGATAGGTTTAGTCACATTGTAACATTACACCACATAGCCTTCTTAGTTATGGTTATCTCAAATAGAGAAATTCCTTACTAGTTATGTTAATGTGAGATGTTTGATAATGGTGATGTTTCATTATGATATTTAACTAGGTTGGATTATAAGGAACTGGTATGTTCCTCAATGGTTATGTCACATTATGACATAGATGAATGGTTGGGTTATGTTACGAGGATTATATCAACACAACCATGGCTAACATCAAATTACGATGACAAGGTATATGTCTGTGACATTGCAACATTGCGATATGTCTGTGAGATTGCGACATCAGATTATGTATGATTGTATCTCTTTCTGATGTTGGTGAAAGGTTATGTTCAAATGCGAAGTCGATGTTTCATTACATTGCAAGATCAGGTTATGCTCATCACAATGAAACTTTGGCACATTGTGAAATGGATGTTTTAGACAAGTTTTTTGAGAAAAAATCTAATGAAAATTTTTCATTTTTCACAAATATAGGAATTTTGAATTAACATAATATATTGTATGAAAGGAAAATTCCCCGCAATGTGATTTTAATTAAGTCTTTATCATAGTTTATTGGATCGAAGATAAATTAAATCTTTATCATAGTTTAATTGGATCAGAGGTAAATTAAAATTTTGGATCATAGTTAAAGATATTTATATGATAATATTTTATTATTAATGACTATTCTTTTGTTCCTCGGAAAAAAGCATAATTTTATTCATAGAATAGAATTACATTTTTTAGATACATGTCACGACATGTATTGATGTTGCTGCAAAAATGCAATGCAATATCAGTATTTTCACAAAGGACAAAAAATTCTCCTCCTAGAGAGGTGTGAGATAGAAAAAGAGGAACAACTATCCAGGGACCCTCTTACAACGATATTGAGAGGAAAAATCTAGTAGGAGTGCAAGACAAGTGGAAATTGTCCATGAAGCATAAAACCTGCAGAATTTTCTTTTGAAACTAAAGTTGTCTATCAATATATACAATAATATAGGCTTAAACACACTGTAATGTACCCCTCTCGTTGAGAATAACAAAGATGGACTAAGTAGTCTAGTGACCCCTCTAGACTATAGTTCCATGGGTAAAAAGGGGTTGAGGCACTAAATGTCACTTAAGGAATTAAAGCGATTTTATTAAAAGTGACTTTAATGAAGAAAAGAAAAGGTGAAGATAACTTAAGTGAAAAATAAAATCACAACCTTAGTAAAAAGAAAAAGACAACTCAACTAAGATCTATATTGGGAGGTGTAAAAGAGAGAGAAGGTGCCTCACTCCTCATTCTTTTATATTTTCTCATTGTGATCACTTGAGCTCTACAACTTATGTTTTGAGGGTTTTGAGTCAAGAAACCCTAAAGGCAAGCAAGGAGGTGAAAGATTCCTCTATTCCTGGTCCAATCTTGGCCAAGGAGGTGCAAGATCCCTCCTTCACCATTTTATCCATACACAAGTATTCATTAGTATGGATTTGGAGGCTAGGGTGCATATTATAAGTATTTTCGAATAGTGGGGCCCAAATCCAAGGGAAAAAGTGTTCGATTTTCTCTAGGGACGATAGATCATCCTTTCCATATTTTACATGGTTCATTAGTAGGGTCATAGTGCCCTTTTGAAACTTTAACTTTAGGGTTTCTCTTATTATATGATTTTTGGAGGCTTGGTTGAGTTTCTGAAGGAGGGCGCAAATCTTGTTGAGGAGGCTTAGAGATATGGAAGAGAACTTAAGACTTTTAACCCTATATTTCTCCCATCCATATTCTTGGCACATGATGCACATTTTGAATCTATTTTAGAGCTATTTGGAGGTCATTGACTAGAGGGCCGAAATATTAAGTTTATCCAGCCAGTCAGGGTCGTACTAGTCCCATATCTAGACATACAGGGAGTTACCAGCTTAGATTTGAGGGTTCCATCTATAAAGGGAAACACATTGATCTTGTAATAATCCATATTCAGTTGGGGAAGCTCCAAGAGGCTCTATATATTTGTGTATTATACCAGATTTTCATATTCATGTATGAAGATCACTTATATTATTAAATAAAGGTCAAATCTGAAGCTTTCTATATTTGTTTGTGTATTTTATTCATTATCTTGTGTTCCAAACTTGTTGTGATGTCATCTATGCAATACAAATCATCAAATCACTTCAACACATCTTTTTGTAATAAAAACCTGCAAAACAAACACCAAACACCAAACAAGAAACCCTAGTTCCTCGCCAAAATTGCTTGGGAACATTACAGTGGTATCAGAGTGAATTTCCTTCACCAACATGTAAAAAATACAAATGACCAGGAGAAGAGGCCATGGGGGACACCCAGTAACAATTATTCTGGAAGGGGAATAACCAGAAGTGAGTACGAGAGAGACATCTGAAGAGATTGAACTTTTGGTTGAAAAGGAAGCCCAGACAATACATAATGAACTATAGAACAATCAAGAATCTATGCAGCGCAACCGTGAGGAAATGCTTCCTCAAAGCCACCTATATTTGGGTCAAGAAGAATTTAAACTATCCTTTTCTAGTTTACAAAGAGGGAAAGACATAATGATAGCCTTTCTGGACGAACAGAGTAAACATAAGGGTATTCTCTCTCAATATTTGATGCAATAAAGACATGGTAAATATCCACCCTTGTTTGGTGGAAGTCATGATGTTGGTGGAGCTCATGGGGGTAATGAAAACCATGAGGATTCCATGCATAAAGTTCATGTAGGGGAGCATCGACCAAATGATGCAATATCAATTCCATCTCACATAGCTAGTAGGACTACCCCTAGGCTGTATGTGCCTACCTTCCTAGATACAAAAAGGAGGGAAGGTAATGACTTGGGTTCAAAAAGTCTTGTTGATGAGTGGGAAACTACATAAAGGGAATACAATGCTATGAGTGTAGGATTCATGAGACAAGTTTCTATGGGAGAGTATTTCCACTTGAATATGAAAAGGGGATCCAAGGAGCACTACTGAGGTGTTAGTGAGCTTGGAAGAAGGGATATAACAATGGATATACCCACCTTTGGTGGATTGAATCACCTCCAAGTTACAATATGGGTGCAAAAGATGGATGCACGCCTCCAATTGAATCCTATGGGGGAAAGGGAAGCTATCAAGTTTGCAACTTTATATCTGATGGGGAAGGAACATGAATGGGGGGTTCCATGGAATAACCACCTTAGGCCATGGACGCATCACCTCTTATCAAGAATTCACACAAAGGCTCATTGACATATTTAACAAAGGAGACCCATGTCATCATTTTAGGGAGCTTACATGGCTTAAGAAAACAAGTTCAGATGAGGATTTTATTGAGGATTTTCAAAGAGTATCAATGATGGTTTCGGATGTGGTAGAATCTAGATTAATTATGTTGTTTATAGATGGATTGACTGAACCAGTAAGAGGATGGGTTAAGGAGTTTAAGCTTGTGACCTTGCAAGATACTATTGAGCACACCAGAGATCTAGTTGGGGGAGAAAATAAAAAAATTTCACACCCAAACCTCCTATAATTCCTAGGGGCCGTGACATTAGGCCAATGGAAAAAGGTAAGGGGAAGTTGGATGAAGGAACAAGAAGGTTTTAACGAAGGAAACAACTTTTCTTCACTTGTAAAGAACCTTGGCATCCAGGTCATAGGTGTTTGGGCAAGGGAAAAATTCACTATATAGAAGTGATATCTGATAGTGAAGATGAGATAAATGATGAAGGAGGTGGAGATATCCATTCTATACATACCAAACACAAGGAGGAAGATGAAGCCTTGCATGCGCAAGGTAGTGGGGCATCCTTACCCCCTAATGCAAGATTCAATAAGGTCACCATTGCCTCTATGAGTGGGGTGCCTAAATTTAAAACCTTTTAGATAAAGGGATTTTTACAAGGACAAAGGGAAATAGTAATGATAGATGGTGGGGATTCTCATAACTTCATTGGCATGGCTATGGTAGAGAGGAGGCATATTCCTACAACTGATTTTGAGGGCTTCTTGGTTGAAGTGGCAGGAGGGTGCATTATTGCTTGTGACAGGTACATTCCACAGATGAGCTTAACATTGGGCAGATACACTTTGATATAGGACTTTTATGTGGCGGACATTCTAGACACAAATATCATTTTAGGGGTGCAGTGGCTTATCACCTTGGGGCCAATAACCACTAATTACAAAACCATGGAAATTTCCTTCAACACAAAAGAAGGAAAAAGAGTCATACTGAAAGGGATGATAGGGGATTCTCCTAGAGTGGCGAAAACCAAGAAAATGCATGCCATATTTCAGCGAGAAGATATAGTCTTTGCATATGAATTCTTAATCATGGACACAAATGATGGGACAAACAAAAAATACCCTCTAGACATACAAAGAATCCTTCACAAGCAAAAAAGTGTCTTTGATCCTATTCCTCCAGGGAAACCACCAGACAGGGGGTTTGAACATATTACAGAATTGTAAGAAGGGGAAAAACTGATCATCACTACCCCTTACAGACATCCCAATAAACAAAAGGATGATATAGAAAGTGCCATCAAAGAATTACTATCCATGGGTCATATCATAGCAAGGTCAAGCCCATTCGTATCATTAGTTGTGTTGGTAAAAAAGAAGGATGGAACTATGCACATGTGCATGGATTACATAACATTGAATAAAAGAACCATCAAGAACAGATACCCCATTCCCAGGATAGATGAACTATTGGATGAACTACATGGGGTAGGATACTTCACCAAAATTGGTTTACGCTCTGTATACCATTATTTCATGATAAGGGAGCAAGACATATACAAGACAACCTTCAGATGTCAATTTGGAAACTATGAGTTCCTTTTTATGAATTTTTATCATACAAATGCTCCATCTACCTTTCAATCCTGCATGAATGATGTGTTTAACAAGAAACCAAGGAAATATTTGCTTCTCTTTTTCGATGATTTTCTTATTTACAACAAAACTTGGGAAGAGCATCTCAATCATATGGACCACATTTTGAGAATTATGGAGGAGCAGTATTTATATGCCAAAGAATCAAAATGTGATCCGAATTATTTTTGACACAAAATGAGAGTGGAAATATAATAAATAAATGTACAGAGATATCTCGGATGTCCAATAATATAACATAAATGTATCAAATATGTAACCGTAAACAAAAAGATACAACAGTACACAATTTTCTATTAATGAGTGAAAATGTACAAAGACTGTAAAAATACAGAGTGAAAGACACACTAGAATGGTGGCAGCTTATCTCTAAGAAGAGATCTGTCCTCTTGATCCAGATGGATATTGGTGGCCACCCACCTATTCAAAATGGCTCCTCATGGCCATTTTTTGTTCAGCACGTTCTTATGTACTGCTTTATAATTGTGGGTTGTACACTTCTGGGATGTTTGAATCCCCACACATCCTCCAGGTGGATACGGGTGGCCTCTCACCTAATCCAACTGGATTATTTTGTATGTTTTCATGTCAGCACATCTTGTTGTACTTTCGGGGTTGTTTTGGGGCCCTAAACATTGTTTTTTTGGTTCGCTACAGTCAAAATGTAGACAATCATAGTTTGACGATGGAATGTGTAGTTCTATGAAATACCTTTCCAATGGGCTATCACGCACCTAAAACATAGGTCATGTGCAAAAGTTACAACCATAGGAAGTTGAGGTACCAAATTACACCAACTTACCCATAGGGCCCACATGAATTTTGGCGTTTCACCTTCTAGGGTTAGGTTTTTGGATGTATAGGGTTTTGGAATTCATGAGTAATATCAAAAAGGCCTCTAGAACCTCATTGTAATCCATTATGCTCATATGGATGTGTGTAGAATCCACATCTCTTCTCAGAGATAGCTACCACCATTCGAGCAAGTTTCAGTTCTGCAGTTTTACAGTTTCATCTTATTTCATTATTTAATATAAGATATTATTCATTGGATATTTGTGTTAATTCTTCATATTTATGTGTTATTGTATTCAGTCTGTTAATCAGTTCATTCCTCTCCTAAATATGGATCAGTGGTATCAGAGCGGTCTTCTCTTCATTTATTTTTCTTCGTGCATGTCCCCAACAAGGTCTAGGTATAAGAAGTTGGGACTCAAACCAATCGATCCATTACAAGATCGGTCGCATCAAGCCTGAAAGAAACCCATGGGAGACGAAATTAAAGATGATGGAGTAGGCGATCCTATTAAAATGTTGCTCGACGAAACCCTTGTGCGACAAAGGAATGAAATTATGGAAAACTTCACGCATATCCTTCGACAGTTGCCCACGGGAGAAGCATCTTCATCAAGCAGACATGCAACCCCATTCAAGGTACAAGTAAATTTTGATATTCCATTATTTTAAGGAATGATAGATGGTTGAATCTGCTTGAAGGATATTTTTCGGTCCACAATTTTTTTGATAGGGAAAAGATCACTTTTTCACTCCTCAAGGTCATTCCGCATGTTAAAGACTGGTGGGATACTTACTCTGAGCAAAGGTCCGTGGAGGAATCTAAAATATTTGTGGTGGCCCCTACATGGGATTCCTTCCGAGACGCCATTAAAGAACAATACTACCCTGTTGGAATCTACGAGGACCAATACACTATATGGAACACCCTACGTCAAGAAAGGGACCAGACAGTACCAGACTTCACCAATATTTTCCATACCCTACGCACCAAATTGGGTATCAAAGACTCTGAGCATCATATGGTGCTAAAATACCATGGTTGTTTCCATAGATACCTTCAAACAAAAATGGAGTCCCTGGACATCGCCTCATTCGGCATGACTTATAGATATGCTGTCACGATCAAGAAAAAATTTAAGCAGAAATGTTGAGAGTTTGGATATGAAAACTCCTCACAACCGAAGCAGGGCAAAGGCAGCCCCAACCCACATAGCAAGGAAACAAGTCGAGATGGTCTTCCTCAGGAAAACTATTCCAATCCATAGCACAAGAAGGGAAATGAGAAGACAAAGAAGGACATGGGAAAATGGTGTGAGTACCATAAAAGTCCTTGGCACAACACCGAAGAATGCCACTCCAAGCAGTCCCTCGTGGGCGAGATGAAGGTTTCTGAGTCAGAGGCCGATTTTTATTCTGAGTCAAATCCTGAAGGAGGGAAGAAGATTATTGATACTGAACCCAGTGCCACTGTTTCTACCACCAATGTATGGCCAAGCGAACCAGAAGAACCAGAGGAAGGTGAACGCCTATTTCACTCGCAGATGTGGGTCAAGGGGGGTCTTATTCATTTCATTGTCGATAGTGATAGTCAGAAGAAACTAATTTCAACAAAGTTAATCAAGCCTCTAGACCTTTCAACGATGCTGCGCTTGTAGCCCTACATCATCAGCTTGCTTCACGAAGGAAGAGATCTTTGTGTCAGCCAACAATTTCATATTCCCTACGACATCAAGCCTTTCAAAGATGAGGTACTGTGTGATATTTATCCCCTTGAAGTTTGTGATATTATTTTAGGGAAACCATATTTGTGGAAGTGTCATGTTGTGTATGAGTCTATACCTTGTAGCATTATTATTACTTTGGGTATACAATTGTACATGATCCCAGAGGTATCGTCGCCTACTGCTATTTCTTTAATCTCTGCTAGTAAATGCAGTAAGGTCATTTCACAGACCGAGAAGTTCGTCTTCTTTTTGATACGTGCTCACAGCAAGAAGAAGTTAGATGCCACATCCGAGGCCTCTACACAACACCTCTCTTTTCAAAAAAAGAAAGTGGACGAGATCATGGAAGAATACAAAGACATCTTCTCCTCACCTACAGGGGTACTGACACACTACCAAGTCAAGAATCCAATTGATTTGACCCTTGGAGAACCTATACCTAATGGACCAGTCTATTGGCCCTCGCTGATGGAGAATGAAGAAATCATGCGTCATATTCGAGAGATTCTTCAAAATGGGCACATAAGACCTAACTCATCCCCTTGTGGAAGCCAGATTGTACTGGTGCAGTAGAAGGATGAGACTTGGTGACTCTTCATTGATTATAGAGCCTTAAACAAAATCACAGTTAGGAACCGATACCCATTTCCAAAGATTGGTGACCTTCTTGACCAACTCAAGGGGGCCAGGTTCTTCAGCAAGATTGACCTAAAGTCTGGCTACCACCAATTTTCCATCCAACTAACTGATGTATGGAAGAAAACCTTCAAGTCTAAAGAAGGTCTCTACGAATGGTTGGTCATGCCCTTTGGATTAACAAATTCACCAACCACTTCCATGAGATTGATGGATGATGTATTGAGACCCTTCACCAACTCCTTTGTGGTAGTATATTTGGATAACATCCTCATATTCAATAGAATGTGGGAGGAGAACATGCGACATATTCAACAGAATGTGGGAGGAGCACATGCGACATATTCCACAGGTTTTAAGCACTCTGTGACAGCACAAGATTTATTCCAACTTGGAAAAATGATCTTTTGGCATGAACAGGGTCCAATAATTGGGCTACATTGTTGATGAGCATGGGGTACATGTTGATCCAGCTAAGATCCAAGTCATCCGTGACTAGTCATCCCCGACCACACTGACTGAGCTTCGAAGATTTTTGGGACTAGACAACTTCTATCGATGGTTTGTGTTGGGATTATCCGATATTGCATGGGCCCTCAACTAGGTGACCAAGGGAGGTGGTAGGGCCACGTTCGTGTCGGGTAAGGGGTAGAAACGAGAATTCAATGATCTAAAGCATATATTTTGCTCAACTCCAATACTCTCCTTTCCTGATCTACAAAAATCATTCAGGATTGAGATTGATGCATCTGACTATGCTCTGGGTGAAGTTCTCACTCATAATGGGCATCCAGTGGCATACCATAGTGACACACTCTTCGATATTTTCCGGAAATACCCCATCTATGAAAAAGAAATGTATTCCATTATAAAAGACTATCATCAATGGAAACATTACATTCTGTGGAAAGAGACGATCATACACACTTGTCACAAGCCTCTGCAGTTCACACAAACACATGGAAAATTGGAGAACGACCGCCATCAGAAGTGGTCCACCTACCTGCATTAGTTCCATCTCAACATCAAGTATAAGACATATATCTCCAATCGTGTTTCTGACTTCCTCATCCGGACTCCTGTGGCTACACTCACCACTATGATCCATTCATGTGGAGATGAAGCATCTGAGTGGCCCCAACTTTATCAACAAGATTTGGAATTCGCCACCATCTACCAGCTCTTGGTTAAAGGCACAACTGTCACTGATTTTCACATTTAGGAAGGAATCTTATGCCACCCGGGCCATCTCTATGTTTCAATAAGCGAGCGTACAAAGTTGATTTGGGAAGCCCACTACAGTCTGGTGGCAGGACATTTTGGTGTAGAGAAAACTGTGGTCGTTCTTCAGAAACATTTTTATTGGAAAAAAATTCGACAGGACGTCAACAAATATATCAGATCTTGTACTGCATGTGCCATTGCCAAACCAGGCATAAATAAGCAAGGCTTATACACCCCTCTTCCTATTCCCAAGAAGCCTTGGGAATCCATCTCAATGGATTACATGTTTGTGTTTCCGTCCACCAAGCAAGGAAATGACTGTGTGTTCATGGTCGTTGATCGGTTTTCGAGGATGGCCATCCTCACAGCCTATAAGAAGAATTTCATAGTGGCATATACTTCCAAGATATTCTTCGAACGACTGTGGGTCCACTTTGGTATACCACAAAGGATCATCTATGACTAAGAAAACATGTTCCTCAACACCTTTTGGTGGAGTCTCTGGACTCTGTTGGACACCAAGATCACCAAATCCACTTCTTTCCAGCCTGAAACTAATGGTCAAACACAGGTCGTCAATCGGATGATTGTGGACATCATGTGCATGTATAATTATAATCATCCACGTAAATGGGATGAGAGTCTCCCATATGTCCAAGAAAGTTACAACATGGATCTTCGTAGTTCCACCGGCCATAACCCATTTTAGGTGGGTCTGGGGTTCCAACCCTTGGAACCCATTGATGTTGCACTTCTTCTTTCCACCGCATAAACAAACTCTTCCTCTGATCAGTCTCCGATCGACAAATCCACTATATTAATTCATAATATTCATCACATCCACCAACAGGTCCAGGAGATTTTGCAGAAATCCAATTCTAAGTACAAGAAACACCATGATCAACATATGGTACCACACCAGTTTCAGGTTGGAGAAAAAGTATGGTTACATATGCAGAAGGAGCATCTCATCGAGCCCCATCGAAATCTTTTCCCACTTTGTTATGGACCTTACACTATCACCAAGGTGGTGGGTACCAATGCTTTTGAGCTCAAGACTCCACCCTTCCTTGGTCTGTATCCAATATTCAATGTGGACGTCCTTCGGCCATATTTTCCACCATTCTTGGACACCTCTGAGATCACAGAAAAAATGAAACCCACAGATCTCAACCCTGACTGCATGGAACAAGCATCCACTAATCAGATCGTGGACACATAGGTCAAGGAAACTCGCCAGTAGTAGATCCAGATTTAACAGGTTGTCAAGGTAGGGAAACTCCTCCACCAAGGCAAGTGGCTCACCTGGGGCCAAATCCAACAAAAGTTTCCTCACCTGATGGGGGAACTCAACACAATGGATACCATTGCTTCCTAAGGGCGGATGATTGATCCAGATGGATATTGGTGGCCACCCACCTATTCCAACTGGCTTCTCGTGTCCATTTTTTGTTCATGACGTTCTTCTGTACTACTTTGTAATTGTTGGTTCTACACTTTTGGGGTTGTCTAAATCCCTACACATCCTCCAAGTGGATACAAGTGGCCTATTTCCTAATCCAACTGGCTTATTTTGCATGTTTTCATGTCAACACATCCTGTTGTACTTCCGAGGCCATTTTGGGGCCCTAAACGTTGTTTTTTTGGCTCGCCACTGTCAAACTATAGACAGAGTCACAGTTTGACAACAAAATGTGTAGTTCTCTGAAAGACCTTTCCAACAGGCTATCACGCACCTAAAAAGAAGAACGTATCCAAAATTTACAGCCATAGGAGGTTGAGGTACCAAATTAGACCAACTTACCCATAGGGCCCATGTGACTTTTGACATTTCACCTTCTAGGATTAGGTTTTTGGATGTCTAAGGTTTTGGCATTCATGAGTAATATCAAAAAGGCCTCTGGAGACTCATTGTAATCCATTCTATTCAGATGGATGCACGTAGCAGCCACATCACTTCTCAGAGATAGCTACCACCATTCAAGCAAGTTTTAGTTCTGCAGTTTTACAGTTTCAACCTATTTCATTATTTAATAGAAGATATTGTTCACTGGATATTTGTGTTATTCTTCATATCTCTATGTTATCATATTCAATCTATTAATCAGTTCGTTCCGCTCCTAAATCCAAACCACCGCTACTCGCATTCGCAAGAATATGATTTTACAATGAGGCTCCAAAGGAATTTTTATCATATAGAAAATCCAAAAACCTAACCCCGGAAGATGAAAATCCAACAGTTTTGTGGACCCTGTTTTGGGTAGTTTGGTGTATCAACTTCCTGGGGGCGTAACATTGGAATACGATCTCAGTTTTGGGCGCACGATAACTCGTTGGAAAGGTATCATCGAGGAGATTCATTTTCGGGGATCAATCAAAGACTTTGTTTATCATTGAGAATATCGATCCCGAAAAACCTTCATTTAGGCCCTCTAAATGGTCCCGGAAGTTAAAAATTGCTAAAAATAGTAAATTACCAATATCCACTTGGATCAAAATGTGATATTGGAATAATAGAGGTCCTCTACTTGGGACACATTATTGGAGCAAAAGGGGTACAGTATCATCAAGAGAAGATTCAAGCTATCATTAATTGGTCGACACCTAGGATGCTTACAGAACTTAAAAGTTTTCTTGGCATCTAGAGTTACTACATAAAAAATTTCAAAGGGTTTCCCCAACTTTTCACACCCCTAACTGATTTGACCAGAAAGGGAGCCTTCGACTGGAATGATGAAGCCTAATCAACATTTGACAAAATCAATAAGGTGATGAGTACTTGCCATGTGTTACCTCTACCTGATTTCTCTCAACCTTTCATTTTAGAGTGTGATGCATCTGGAGAAGGTGTTGGAGTAGTTCTCGTGCTGAATAGGAATCCTATTTCCTATGATATTCGTAAATTGAGGGTTCCTGAACTACTATATAGCATTTATGATAAAGAAATGTTGTCCATAATGCATTCTCTCGCCAAATTCAGACGATATCTAGTGGGAGAAAAATTTGTGGTCAGGACCGACCATAACAGTCTCAAATGATTTCTTGTGAAGAAGGATATTAATGAATGGAAAAAAAAGTGGGTAATAAAAATCCAAGAATACAACTTTGACATTGAGTATGTCAAAGGGAAAAATAATGTGGTGGCAGATGCCTTATCCAGAATGCCTTCAACATACTCTATGTCAGAAATATATGTTGATTGGAAATCTCTCTTATTGGTAGAATACTCAAAGAACAAATTTTTGTGTGAGTTGATGGACGGAAAAATACAGGATGACATGTACAATATTATAGATGATGTTATTTATTATAAGGGAAAGATCTATTTGGTTCCAAGATCCTCATTCAAAAGGAAAGTGCTTCAAGCATTCCATGATTCTTCCTTAGCAGGTCATCAAGGATTCCTTAAAAAATATAGATAGATCAGGGAAAGATTTTCTTGGAAGGGCTTGAAGGGAGAGGTTATGCGCTATATCAAGGAATGTACCCTTTGTAAATAGAACAAGGATGAGAACACACATATTGTAGGTTTATTATAACCCCTCCCTATTCCTGAGCAAAAATGGGAGAGTATATCTATGGATTTATTATAGGTCTTCCCAAAACTCAAGGGAAGGATTGCATCTTTGTGGTGGTTGGCCATTTGACCAAATTTGCACACTTCTTTGCTATCTCCATAGACATTAGTGCATATTAGGTGGTAGATTTGTTTTTCAGAGAGGTCTTCAGGTTACATGGGCTATCCAAGAATATAATGAGTGACACAGACAACAAGTTCATGAGTATCTTTTGGCAGGGGTTGTTTCAACTAGTAGGCACTACTTTAAACCCCAACACTAGCTACCATCCATAAACATATGGGAAAAATGATATTGTGAACAAGTGGGTGGAGGGTTATCTCCGCAATTATGTATTGGGGAAGAAAAAATCATGGGTCAGATGGATTTATTTAGGATCATATTTCTACAACACTACTCATCGTACGTTTATTGGCATGTCTCCTTTTAAATATTTATACAGTTATGAACCCCTCACCTTCGTTGAGAATGTATTTGGAGACATAAGAGATAATATAGATAAATAATGGATACAAAAGAGCCAATACATCCTCAAGGAACTCAAATATCATTTGCACAAGGCATAGAATCAACACAAAATTTATGTTGATAAACATAGGGTGGAGCACACTTTTCAGGTAGGGGACTTGGTGTAATTGAAACTAAAATCATATAAAAAATCATCCCTTAAGAGTAAGGGAACATAAAATATAAAACCGAGGTTCTATGGTCCATATAAAGTGAAAAGGAAAGTTGGTTCAATAGCATATGAGTTAGAACTACCCCAGGGAAGCCAAATTCACAATGTTTTCCATGTATCTTGCTTAAAAAGGGCCTTGGGACAACATGTCATAGCCAATGATGAGATACTACCTATTGATGAAGAGGGGAACTTGATTTTGACACCAGAAGAGATTTTGGAAGAAAGCGATAAACAACTAAGAAATAGGAGCATCAAGGATACTTGGTCAAATGGAAAAATTTACTTATAGAAGATGCCTCTTGGGAGAATGAATAGGTGATACAACAACAAAGTTTAGGATTGCTTGTGGGAAAAAAATTTCAAGTAGGGGATACTGTAATGTCCCACTCTCCTTGACAATAACAGAGATGGACTAAGTAGTCTAGTCACCCCTGTAGACTATAGTCCCATGGGTAAAGGGGGGTTCAAGCACTAAAATTCACTTAAGGAATTAAAGTGACTTTAGTGAAGAAAATAAAAGGTGAAGATAACTTAAATGGTAAATAAAATCACAACCTTAGTAAAAATAAAAAAGGAAACTCAACTCAGAATTATATTGGGAGGTATAAAAGACAGAGAAGGTGCCTCACTCCTCATTCTTGTTTATTTTCTCATTGTGATCACTTGAGCTACACAACTTACATTTTGAGGGTTTTGAGTCAAGAAAACCTAGAGGCCAACAAGGAGGTGAAATATTCCTTCATTCCTCCTCCAATATTGGCCAAGGAGGTGCAAGATCCCTCCCTCACCATTCTATCCATATACAAGTATTCATCAGTATGGAGTCGGCGGCTAGGGCGCAAATTATAAGTATTTTCCAATAGTGGGGC
This sequence comes from Picea sitchensis, assembly GCA_010110895.2. Classification (NCBI taxonomy): domain Eukaryota; kingdom Viridiplantae; phylum Streptophyta; class Pinopsida; order Pinales; family Pinaceae; genus Picea; species Picea sitchensis. The sequence goes on along the minus strand of SNQJ01S0003998.1, from coordinate 130,071 downwards.
ACAACTCCAAGGGAAGAAGTGTTCGATTTTCTCTAGGGAGGATAGATCAACCTTTTCATCTTTTACAAGGTTCTTTGCTATGGTCATAGCACCATTTTTTAGCTTTTACTTTAGGGTTTATCTTATTATATGATTTTTGGAGGCTTGGTTGAGTTTCTAAAGGAGGGCACAACTCTCATTGAGGAGGATTAGAGATCTGGAGGAGAACTCAAGGGTTTTAAACCTATCTTGCTACCATCCATATTCTTGGCACCTGATCTACATTCTAACTATATTTTGGAGCTATTTGGAGGTCATTGACTAGAGGAAAGAAATATTGAGTTTATCCAGCGAGCTAGGGACGTACCAGTCCCAGATCTAGACATATAGGGAGTTACCAAATCAAATATAAGCATTCTAGTTGTAAAGGGAAACACATTTATATTGTAATAATCCATATCTAGTTGGGGAAGCTCCAATAGCCTCTATATCTTTCTATATTGTACCAGATCTATGTATGAAGATCACTTATATTATTAAATAAAGGTCAAATATGAAGCTTTCTGTATTGTTTTTTGTATTTTATTCATTATATTATGTTATAGCCTTGTTGTGATGTCATCTATGCAATAAAACTCAACAAAACACTTCAACACATCTTTCTGTAATAAAAACCTTCAAAACAAACACCAAACAACAAACAAGAAACCCTAGTTCCTAGCCAAAATTGCTTGGGAACATTACACACATAAAGTTGTCCAACTGATAGAACCAAAAAGGATCATCTAAGCTGTCTATATGAATGGAGAGTGAGTAGAGTCTATCCTGATCTTGTCCTTTGATTCCTGGATAGTCCAAGATCCGAAATCCAACTCTATGCCAGATTTGGATAGAGAGTCTACATCAACATTTTGTTCTTTGTAGTCATGATGAATAGAAAAAGAGTCAAAACTGTTTAAAAGGCCGTTTATTTATTCAATGAAAGGAGATAATAATATATTGTGACATCTTTTAAGTTTCATGGTCCAATTCACTACATTCAATGAATCACCATAGATTTGTAGTGAAGTCACCCCCTTTTCTCTAGCTAAAAGAATAAGCAGTTTTGAGGCCATAAGTTCAGCATAGTTATTTGAGCCAGATCCAAGCCTCATATTTATCTTAAAGAAGTGGGAATATGATAAGAAAAGAACCGGACCACCACCATAGGCTTGCCCATTATTCTGTGATTCTCCAACGAAAAAAGACCAAGGAGAATTTTAGTCAACTTGTTCCTCACGAATAACTCATATTGGAGTAGATTCCTTTACTTGAGGAAAGTGTTATAGAATACTTAGACCTTGAGCTGCAGTGCACTCTGAAGAGACCATCCTATTCTAAAAATTTGTTGCATTTCTTTCCAACCAAACACCCCAATAGATAATTAAAGGTAAATCTCTTGATGTCTTTTTACTGGCATCTGAAGACCAATTTCTCCAGGTCTCCTCTACAGAAGTGCCCCTCTAGGAACAATTTAAGTCTGAGTAGGAGGAGCATTATTTCTAGACCCATTATTAAAAGGACAAGAGAGAATAATATGGAAAATTGTCTCTTCATTTTTTCATAGAGAGAACCAACTTGGTCCTTTGATCATCCTTTTATTCATGTGATCCCGTGTTAGAATTTTGTTTTCTAATATGCACCTCATACATATTCAATTTTTCAAAGGACACTTAGACTTCCAAAGGATTTTACACCCCCAAGATGGTTCTCTTTGTAGCAGGTCGAAGTTTAGATGAATATACCCCATCTTGGGTGTGTAAGTTCCATTCTCTACATGTTTCCAAACTAATTCATTCTCCCTATCTCTGATCCTGACATGTGTATTTTTCAAGGCTGAGAGATAGTATGAAAATATTTTAGCCTGGTGTGCTCCTAGTCCCACCTGGGCAGTGTCCAACTAGCCTTAGTTACATATTGAGGAAGTCACTAGATATGTTATCTGATTTAGGTGAAAAAATCCCCTTTCATGAATCTGTTGTACATTATCATCCAAAAGAATATGGTTTTTACCACTTCTTCCCAATGATATAAGTCTAATATGACTTTGAATTTGTTACCAATCTATCATGCCAGTCCCTCTCCGATCACCGAGAAGCAATCTACCACTTCTTTCCAGATGATTGAACATTTTTTTGATCTTTTGGTGGTATTCCAAAGCCATCCTTCTACTATATCAGGCTTAATATACTTATGGGATACCACATCAGTCCATAATTTTTTTTTCACTATTAACCTCCATATTAATTTTGCTTCTAGGGATTTGCAAAAAGAAATATGTTTTTTAAGCCCCACCCTCATAGAAATTTTTGTGTAGCCAACCTCTTCCAAAGTACCCAAGGGGTGACATGTTTGTCCCTACTTCCTGACCAGATAAAGTTAAAACATTTATTTTTTACCTTTTCCAACACTCCTTTATGGATCCAAGCCAAAGACATCTAATAAACCGGCATGGATTCCAACATCGATTTCACTAAAGTTAGCCTTCTTTCCCTAGATAACCATCTGAGACTCCAGACCTTGAGCCTTTTTTCAAGTTTCCCAATGAGCCATTCCCAATCCATTTTTCTGTAACAATTAGGATTGAGGAGAAAACCCGAGTATTTTATCCCTTTTTCAAAGTCTACCAACTCAAAAGGAACAAAGACTTGTATTGATCCAACTAAAAAACAATGAGATTATTTGCAGATAAAGTAGATTTATGTATATTTATTTATATTCCTATAGCTCTACTGAAAATAAATAAAATATATGATAGGGATTCAGAGTTTGTCTTCTTTCCACTGCATAAAATCAGAACACCATCAATGTAAAGGAGACGTGTCATGAAGATATTTTTCCCTATCTGGATTCCAGTAAAATTTCCTTGGGTTTTTGCATGGGCCAAAGCTCTGCTGAAAACTTATGCTACTAAGAGAAAAATAAGTGGTGATAGTGGAAATCCCTGACACAACCCTATTTTACACTAAAGGAAAGGAGAGGCCATGCCATTAAGGAGTAATGCAAAATAAACCGAAGAGATACAATCCATAATCCAGTTTATGAAGGGGACATCAAATGAGAGATGTGTGAGAATAAATCTTATGTAGACGCAACTTACCCGGTCAAAGAAATTGGAAACATCAATTTTTAGGATGACCCATTTATATTTCTTTATCTTAATGTTATGCAGACCCTCTTATGCCACCCCTATAGCCTCATGGATTTTCCTTTCCTTTAGGAAACCAAATTTCTCTTTTCAGACTTTTTCTGAGAGAAGGTCCTTTAGTATATGAGATATAACTTTGGCCACCACCTTGTATATGTAGTTACATAGTGATATAGACCTGAACTCATTTAGAGAGAGAGGATTCTCCGATTTTAGGATGATGGAAATGAATGTTGAATTTAAAGGGGTAAAGATGTGCCCTTGACGTCAAGATTCTTCCACACTGCTATAAAATCTTAACCGATAACCTCATAGAGCCTGAGGCAGAATTCCACAGTCCAATGTCAGGGCCAAGAATTTTTTCTTTTTGAAAAATGTGCAAGACCATATTTAACTCTTCCTCAGACACTTCCTTAACATGGATATATTCAATTTTTCGTCTACGAAGCTTGGAAAGAAGCCTCCAATTCTTACAATTTTTCCTATCAATACTCTCTCGTAAGCTTTGTAGATGTTTTGAAAATTATCCAATCCTAGACAAGCCAAATCAACAAAGGATGTGACTATCCTACCTTGGTGATTGTCTAGACTCCAAATTGTCTTTGTGGATTTTCAGCCCTGTAATACCTTGAATTGTTAAAAAACAATTATGACTTATTTTTAATTGTATTATTTTGAGCTGAATAAATCTTTAAAAATGAAAACAATAATTTTTCTATTTTAATAAAAGGGACACACTGAGTAAGAATTATAAAAGAAGAATTTATTAATCCATTTAGAATAATGACCATTGGTAATAGAAAGAGACAAGTGGTAGAGCCAATTGAGTTTAACCCAACTGGCAAAGACATAATCCCAAATTTCTAGGAAATTAGAAAATAAAAGTGTGGGATTAAAGATTGATAAGTGGTCAAAGAGAAGGAGGATTTTATATTTGTCAAAATACCTAGGCAAATATAAATAATGGGTGATCAAATAGAATGGGACGTCATTCTGTGTAAGTGAATTTGGGAAAGGAAAGTGAAAACTTGTACTCTCATTGTTTCTGCAAGGCAGTCACAATGGTCATTCCTCCCTTTGGATCAAGAAACTTAGCTTGGGGGTGATGCTCTCATTTATGGTTGGGAGGAGAGTCTTACCCAACATGTGTTTTCAGTTCAACTCTTCAACTTTATCAGGTTTTATTTGTTTTATTTATTGATTATGTAATTTTTTTTTATAAACAATAAATTTTCGATCTGGATACCTTAGTAATGTTATTATGATATATTATTGTTATTGTGAGCATCGAAATTTTCGATCTCCATACCTTAAGTAATGCTATTATGATATATTATTGTTATTGTGAACATCGAAACTGTCTAAATTATGTTATGTATCCTCTTATTGTTAAGTCTGAATGTTCATTCATTTTTGTAGAGATAGATTCAACCACTTTTTAGTAGTAAATTTTATTTACATAAGGGTTTACATAGTAAAAAGGATTACTGCATGTAGGTATTAACTAAATACATTTCAGAATTAAAATATCATGAATAAACTATTATAATTAAAATCAAGAGGAAAGAATCCTTGACTATTAGTACAATACGTATCTACTCTAATAGAGAAAGGGAATCATTTTTTTCATAAATGATATATTCTAAACATAGGCAAATAATTCTCTCTTTATTAAACGGTATATATATAACAGAGGTAAGGACCATCATTCATCAAAATAATACATAACTAATCTAACAGATAAAGAGAACCATTGTTGCTATATAAAAATAAATATATATATTTTAAATAGAGGTAAGAACCCTCGTATTAACAGAATGATACATATCTACTCTAATGAAGGAAGAGAACCATTGTTTCCATATATATATATATATATATATAAGACAAAGAACTCTCATTTATCAAAGCGATACATTTCATACAGAGATAATGAACCCTTGTAGGATCTTGGTACCCCAGTCCTGTTTGCCCACTATAAAATCGCTATTACTAGTCAACATTTTAGATATAAAAATGTAGCAGAACCTGAATTACCTTGCCGAGGAAAAATTCATTTTGGTATCCCAAGGTGCCCTCTGTTAAATATATTGTACCCTCAACAGTATGACCGTACACTGCCAGCTGTACTGGACAGTTGTACTTTCTATTTCTGTCTTGCTCGA
>SNQJ01S0003998.1:85745-124713 GCA_010110895.2 Picea sitchensis | reverse complement strand
AGGCATAGTCAGTGCTGCTGATTGTAACTGTTGAGTCTAAGAGGGAGTGTTAAATATATTGTACCCTCAACAGTATGACCGTACACTGCCAGCTGTACTGGACAGTTGTACTTTCTATTTCTGTCTTGCTCGAGCATATATAAGCTCAGCTATTTCCTATTGTTTGGATCTCTTCAAAACTCTTTTGTACTTCTTCATACATTTGAATATACTATTCTTTTCTCTCTGCATTTCTCTGTCCTTCACAATTTATCACCCTCTTGCATATACCATGCAACCAAGAAAAATAACAATAAATGTTCAAAAATAGGCATCGGTAACATATCTTAAACTACTAAAGGAAAAAAAAGCTTACCATTGGTATATGCCTCCCAGTAGGTCGTGTTGTAATAGGAAAAGAGGTGTGTGATACAACCCCAACCTTATGAGTGCCCTGTAGACTCTTGTTATTAAGAACAATAAATAAATAAATAAACCCAGGCAACTACTAAATATGCACATGCGTTATAGCAAGTTTCTACCTAATAAATTTCTTGATGGTAAGGATAATGGTATCTTTCCACCTAATGAAAATGGTCCAAACAACTTCGAAACTTGATGGGTACCCTCCAGAAATAAACCAAGGGCCCATCATTAGAGTGATAACCGATTAAGAACTCAAGCTACTGTATATAAAATGAATATAAAATGAACACGGGCAACGAAAACCCATTGGGGTTAATACTCAAACAAAGAAATCAGAAATCCCTTTTATCTGTCTGAAGAATTGACAACTTCTACGTAGAGTTTAATATGATAAATAAACAATAAAAACACCGAGAGGAATTTATCAAAATAATGAAAATCTTGGTGAAAACAGTTAGTAACTTTTCATTAAAACCACGAGACAATCCAAGTAAAAATCCTTCGTCCAAGCTCGGGAAGGTACACATGCAAAGACCCACATTCTACATTTCCCAATAATTTCTTACAGAAGAACGAGATGATAGCAGAGAAGTTAAACGAAACTACCATAACCTAATAAAGGGCGTACTAAGAAGTTATAAAAAAACACATTCAAAGAATTTTGTAGTTACCTTGTTCAATGAAAATCCCAACGATTTGGTGGATTTGTTTTATACCAAAACCCTGTACAATTTCCAGGAAGAGCTAATCCAAAAAAGTATTTACTAGCCGGAAAGAAAAGACAGGGTTTAGTCGCAGGAGGTCGAGTTGAGGTTTTGGAACAAAAAACAAAGTGTAAATGATGAAAACCATCGGTCAGGGTCGAATTAATTTGTAGGTCGACCAATTCCCAAGAATAAGACACTTGGCCACTACTTCTCAAGACACAAAGACAGGGAGATCACGATGCAGTTCTTCAATTAATACAAAGGTAATACTTAGGTTGATTGTAGACAAGTCAACTTATTTCCAATTAATGATATGTTTTCCCATGGGGTGATATGAGATTTGAGTTTGTAGAACCTTACTTTGGTTTAGTACGACTACCACGTGTACCATAGAGTTATAATAAGCATGCTTGAGTGTTTGATTGATTAGTAATACGACCTTAGTTAAAGACCCATAAAGCCAAGACTAAATGTCAAGTTTACCATTATTTAAACGATCTATTGTGTTTTGTAAAACCTTTATAATTTAAATATCACTATATTTCAAGTTACCCTACATACTCTTGAAACTAATAATGAAATATTATATCAATAGTTATTCGTATGCGTATTAACCTATTGCAAATGACTTATGAATACAAAGGAGAAGATGAAACTTTACACCATAACCTTAGGTACAAAGGGTACAGATTGAAATCTTATAGCAATAAGAGATAAAAATATTGAGAACGGAATTTTAAACTTATTTCCTCCTATAGTAGAATTATAGTTGTTATGGAATTAAGAGTATAGTTGCTATAGGTTTATTAACCAATTTATATAAATGTATGAATAACAAGATGAAAATATTTTTTTGGTTTTTTATAGTAAAATTTTAATTTATTTAAGGAGTTGTGAAAAATGGTATTAGAGTTTTAGGAATAATACTAGGCCTATAATGGGTTCACAAGGACTAAAATAAATAAATATAGATATACATTTATGTATTTACTGTATATGTAATATAAATTTATAAATGTTACTTTTCTTCCTACTTTTAGGAAGAAAACCCATTATTATTATAGGTAAGAAGAAAAAAATTCCTATTCCACCAGAGGAAGGATCACATCAAAATTAACCAAAAAATCCTGAAGAAGGAAATATTGGTGACAAAAATATTTGGGGTGGATCTGAATGAAAGTAGGGATAAAAAAAAATCTTAATTGATTCAAACCATAAAAAGTTTAATAGAATAATTACAAAATGTTAGAGTGGATAATGAACGAATTCTCAAAACACAAGAAGAACTCAATGCAATATTGCTCAATAAACTATGTGATCAAAATTCTGACTGAAATAAGGGACACAATTCTAGTAATTCAAAAACTATTATGCATAAGAAAAAAGCTAGAAAATTGGAAAATATTGAAACAAAAACATAGTCTATTTATAATGAAACTAAAAGTAGCGAGCAAAAAAATAAAAATTCAAGTGAGGATAGTGCGGAGGAGAAACAAAAAAATATGAAAAAACATAAGCATCATGATGAAATTGTGCGAGAATTTAAGAATATTAAACCCCCAATATTTAACAATGAAGTGGAACCGGAGAAGAGGTTGAAGCTTGTCTATCGAGAATGCAATAATAAATTAAAATGGTAAAGAACATTAAATAACGTAAGATCACGTGGAAGACCTTTAAAACATATTTTAAGAAATAATACCTGTAAGAACAATATTATGAAGAAAAGGTAAAATAATTATATGAGTTAAAACTAGGAAGCCTAACTATGAAATATGTTTGTAGTAAATTTCTAAGTCTATGCTATGTACCTTATATTGTTGAAGAGAAACCTTAAAAACAATGTTTTCTGATCTATTTATTTGATTTATATAAATATAGGATTGATTTTGACAATCCTAAAACCCTAGAAGAAGTTATGCGTAAGGAAAAACTATGTTTTGAACAATAGAAGAACTAAAATGAAAATTCTAAAAATTGGAAAGGAAAAAAAATTGAAAGGTTTGATCCATGAAGGAAGGGGGGGAATTCTTTAATAAGAACCCTAATAAGAACTTTTAGGGAAATAATTATAAGGGTAATAAATATTATAACCCACCTGAAAATAAAGATGCAAGAACAACAACATTTTATATTAAAAAAATTCCTCAAAGGAAACGAGTAAAATGTGGGGAATGTGGACACCCATATTATTTCAAAGATTGTCCTCATAGGAAGAAGAAGAATAACAATATTCATACATATCTTGAAGCAGCAACAACTAGTGATATGGAAAAAACAACTCTAGGGATTAACGTGGCCTTGGAAAACAGACAAGCGGATCATCAATATTTAATGTGTGGCATCCTCAAATATTAGAAAAAACATTTTATTATGTTATAATTTTGAAAATAAATTTCCATTTAAGGAAATTCGTATTTGAAAGTATAAAGGCATGTAATTATTATTTTTGTGACTGTTGAGAAAAAGTTTGACTTGCTAATTATCCCTTTTTGATGGACAAATGTATGAGATAGATATTTTAATAAATTAAATGATGGAAAACAGGTGGAACAACCAGGTTAAACGTAGTTGGATATGATTCCATAAGTGGGGAACATGTTTGAGTTAACTTAGAGCTGATTTTTAAAAGTGTTACAAGTTGAATTCTGTCATTGCAATCCCCTAAAAATCAAGGATTTGTAAAGCCTTGAATTTCCCAAGGAGGGAAATGGATGGAAAATTCCTAGGCAATGAGAAATGAGATATATACAATACATGTGTGAGGGAGGACACTGGTTAGTATGTTGTGGAGATGATTATTTGTTGTGTGAGCAAAATTGGTGTTAGACAAATGATTTTCTGATCTATACAAAAAGATAATGGGAAAGGAGTGAAGCCCAATTTTCCCTTATGGAGTCATGGTCAAGCTAGGGGGTGATCAAGACAAGTAATATTGACTTCTTTACCTATAGTTGGGTGGAACATGGCTGCTCCATTTGTTTTTCATCATCATTGTTACAAATATGTATTTTTATTAGACCTTTTTCATTTCTGTGGATATTGAATTTCTTATATCTAAAGAGTCTGATATATATAGATGTGTCTTATGTTTCTATTAGGATTAATGAATTTCATGTAGCTATAGAAATTATATATATGCTACAAAATTGAATCTGTATAGTTTTATGTATGTTATAAAAGCTAAATAGTCACTTTATGGCTCATAGATCCCTCATCATAGACTTATATATTCTAGTCATAAATCTTTAAAAAATGAAAAGATTAAACAATTTCGTATAATTATAACAAGTCTTAAAGTTCTAGAACTTTCCAGATAAAGTAGTATGTTTTCTAAATATACTATAGCCATAAGGTATTAAAATATTTTATGCATTGAAAGAAAATAGAGTACTTTCTAATTCCATAGAATGAGAGTGAATCCGTTTTTTTTTTTTGTCATTATATGAATATATAAAATAGATAGTGAGAAAAACTCTGGTAAACAAGAAGAGCTACAATATTAAACAATTTAGAAAATAAATTGTATATCAGTGTAATCGTCAGTGATAAGCTATAGAAATACATTAGGAGTGAAAGGAATCAACAATTTATCTTCAATAAAAGGACAAGTTGTGTCTTCTGATGGAAGACATTGTTTAAACTTTGCTTTATAGATTATTTCCATATTAGTAAGTTGTATTATTTTTCAAAAAACGTAATATGAGAAGTGTTTAAATAAAAGACATTTCTAGGTATAAGCATATATGCGCAAGGATTTGTAGGAATTACCGTAAGTGTAAAAGGATATAGTTATTTAAAAACTCACAGACATTGTATTAACATAAACTTCAACTTACAAGGAGTCAAACACCTGATACAATAACATAGAAATTAATGGGTGGAGAAATAGAATAAACAAGTGAAATATTTTTGGGTTAATAAATGTAGGACATGCGTTCCCCGAAAAGGAACCCGAGTACCTTCTGTAAGTGGATTTTTAATGGTGAAGGGAAGTGTTGATGCACTCCTTCTTAGCACCTGTAAGACATAAGAGAAACTATTATAATTTTTTTTTTCAATGTCGAAATTTAGAATAAGATTAGGAAACTTCATGAAAAATGAAAAATTAAGAAGTAAAGAAAAATTGAAAACACTTATCTCATGATTGGAGCGAACGAGTATTTCCCCACCGAGCGAACTTTGGTCGAGAAATTCGCTAAGTATTTTGTATCCTTGCCAGGATACAGTGGTCTCTTGTGTAAACTCGGTATTGATTTAGCAATAGGTCACGATTTTCGAACTCCTCGAGGAATCTACGAGTGCGTAGGGAGGAGGAGACATGAAAGAAATGATGGGTTCCTTCGCGCATGAGATAACCATCATTAGTTTTCACTCCACTTGTTTTTAAAACAAAAATTTATTCTTGAAAGAAATAAATTCAAGAAGAGATAAAACATATGATTAATGGAAATTATTATAAATGACGAAGACAGGAAGAAAATTACAGAGATACCCCTTTTGAATTGCCACAAGAAGCATGTAATATATGGGAAAATTCATATTTAAAAATGTAAAAATAACACGTGCCAAGAAATAATACAGTAATAGAATACTGTAATCTCGATCTACGTAAAATTACAGATATCATTTATACAAATCCACTTACACAAAATATATCTGGAATCTTTCTCTAAGACTAAGCTGACAAAATGTTTTATTATACCATGTGTCGCAAAAGGAGAGAAATACCAAATTGTTATGAGAGCATTTATTTCATAATCAACACCTATTCATAATATCATATATATCTAAATGGAAAAACAAACTATAAATTTTAAAACCCCCATTAAAGTGGTCTTAGGTTAACTCTTGAATGATGGTCATATGCAGTTCACTTTAACGATAAGCCATGTGATGCTCTCATAATAGAGTAATGGCATTGGTTAGTGGAATGGAGGGACAATCTTGTACGTACTAAAGTTTTATGAAGATTCAAACAAGGCTCCCTTCCTCGAAAAATATGATGACCAGTATGGTAAAAAATAAATTTAAAGTTTCACCAAACCTCGGGATGGCCATTTTTACCCGTTCTAAGTTTTCCTTTGAATTTTTTAAAATAAAAACCCTCTTTACCCATTATTCTATGCACGATTTACCTGTACCAAGGTCGTGAAGGTTACATGTCTTGTTTAGAACGTTGACTCTAGTTTGGGAGAATACAAGGGCTGCCCTTTTGTTTTTTGTTTTTAAATTAAGGGAAACCCTTCTGTTGATAACCAATTCTCATGTGATAGAAACACTTTAGTCGATTAAAAAGAGACGATAATAAGTTATGAGAATTATGTAGCTAACCTTTTTAGAACATATCTAATTAGGTATTGTATAAAAGCAAGGATTGACGAAGAGCACATACGTATTTTCAATCTAGCAATTTTTCTTATTATTATCTAAATTTGGGTATGTTATATGTGGTATCATAGTTGTAGGTTACAACAAATAGGCTTGAGGGCGACACCAGAAAATTATTTTGTTAAATAAAAAATCTAAAAAAAATAAAAATTATTGTTACAAACAAATTGTGTGAACATTGTTTTGTAACTATGTCAGTGTAGAATGGAGAAGAAGACAAACCTGAAAGAAATGATAATCAAGAACTTCCTAGAAACCCAGAACATCACAATGAAGGAAGTTTAACAACCGAGGTGTTGGAAACGATGAGGAATCTTATTGTAGAATTGCAGGTATTCAAAGCTGATAATGAAAAATTAAAGAAAGCACATGAAGATCAACAAGAGATCAATGTGATGTTATTACGAAGAATAGAAACAAAAAGTAGATTTAAGAATAATGAAATGGATAAGGAAGTTAGTAAAAAGTCCTCTAAATATTCTAGTCACGAAATAGAAAGAGAAAACAACTCTTCTAATGACACAAACATGACATAAAACAAAGCATCTACAATAAGGAAAAGGAAAGAGATGAACCATTTATATGGAGAGTTCAAGAAAATCAAACCTTCAACATTTGACAATGATTCCAAAAATGGTGAAGAAGCAAAATCGTAAAGTAAGGATGACTATTTACAATCTGAAAGCTAAAGCCAATATTTGGAGGCAAGACTTAAAAATAGCCAAAGGATTCAAATAAAAGAAGATGTAATGGACATATTTTAATAAATACTTTAAGAAACAATACTTATCTGAAAGTTATTATGAGAGAAAAACTAAATAGTTTTATGAACTGAAGTTAGGACAGATGTCCATGGAGAATCTAATTACTAAATTTATGGAATTATTGATATTTGTGCCTTATATAAAAGATTAAAAGGTAAAGGTTCAAAGGTTTTTGAGTTGTTTACCTCAATCATACAAGGACATAATAGAGTTTGATAACCCAAAAACTTTGAATCAAGTACTATGAAAAGTAAGTATATGTTACGGTCAATACAAACAACGATTAGAAAATCCAAAAGCATGGAGAGAAAAGAAGAAAGAAAATCTAAATCAAAGGAAAAAGGGTTTCAAACCTTCACCATTCTGAAATATGAACAAAGGAAATCAAGAAAAAAACTTCCACAAAAATGTGCCACGAATACAGGGAAGTTAGTCAGTTAACTTGGGATTCAAGAAAGCAAATGATAATCCTAGGGAACCATTGAAATGTTGGGGATGTGGTGCACTGCATTTATTGAGAAACTTTCCCTATAGTATTGTTGCAAATAAAACTATTAAGAACATACAAGAAGCTCAATCAATTGGAGATATTGGTAAAAGAATTCATAGAATCAACACAAATTTGGATGGCGGGCAAGCAAATCATCAATCCATCATTGTGGATATTGAAGGTAAAATTCATAAAAACAAAGTATCTATTTTAATTGACCCAAGAGCTAGTTTGAGTTATGTTACCCCAACCTTAGTAGACTGAAACAAGCTAAAGAAGGTCAAGTATGAAAAATCCTGGTTAGTATAGTTAACAACTCGCACAAAAAGAAAGGTAGAAGAATTCATTCCTGGTTGTAAAATGAATATAAATGGTCAGAACACAAAGATAAATTTGAATGTATTACCTATAGGATCATATGACTGTTGAGTTGTTATATTATTTGCAATGAAAGTATAGTTGAGGTGAATCGACTGAGGGTCGAAGTCGAGGTGGATTGACAAAAATTCCAAGGTCGAGGTGGATCGACAATAGGTCGAAGTCGAGGTGGATTGACATCAAGTCAAAGGTTGAGGGAGTCGATAGGGTAAAGTTGAAGTGGAAGATATCAATGGTAAGTAAATTGAAAAAAGGTCAAAATGCAGGGGTAAGATGACCGACTAGAGAACTAATGAAGGTCGATTGGTAGTCGACTAGTAAACTTGACTTGGCATCAATTGTAACAGAATCCTGACATTCGCTGGATTTGTAGCCAATGACATGCATGGAGCTGTAACTATTTTTGGGCACTAATCTTTAGGTTTTTTCCTGTTGTAAATCCTATAAATAGGCATTTTGTAAGGCCATAAAGGTTGTTTTTGTAAGGTAATCGTAGAATGTACTTTTGTAGTTTAGTGCATGTGTAAGTGTTGGTTACTTGTCATGCATATGTAAGTCGAATTGGCTACAGTGTTGTTCTTTCCTGTGCAGGAGGGTATGATGTCTATTGTGTCTTAGGTGTGGACCAAGGTTAGACATGTAACCTTTTACTCTTATTAAATAAGACAACAAGAGAGCACAATGCTCAAAGGAATGTTGGTTTTATCGGTTAAGTGTTTCCACGGTAAGATATCATTTTAATGTTGATTTCTCAAGTGTCATTTGCGTTCTTGATTAAATTATTCTTCTCTTCTTCTATGATTAGTGTGGAAGTGTTTTTCATTTCCTGACATGTGGTATTAGAGCTTAGGTCAACCCTGACAAGTGAGTTATCATATCAGTGTTATTCTTTGGTGAGTATATCAAATCTTGAATATGAAACTAAACCCTAGGTACAATAAGAGTCATAATTCATAAATTGTGTTAAAGACCACGGTAAAGAATGGCAATTGGTTCCAGAATAGAGATAAAAAAATTAAATGGCCATAATTTTGAGCTTTGGAAGCTTAAAATGGAAGATGTTCCTGTAGATCGAGAACAATGGAAAGTGGTCTATACAGGTATGCAACTAACATGCATGTCGATGAAAGAATGGGAGAAACTCGAAAGAAGAGAAAGGAGTACAATTCAACTTTGTTTTGCAGATTCCCTGCTGCTGAATGTCTCATGTCAAGATTCGGCCAAGAAACTTTAGGCCAATCTAGGAAGCTTATACCAGTCGAAATCTCTGGTAAATAAGTTTTTTCTGATAAATAAACTGTATCTTCTGAGGATGAGTGATGGAATTTTGGTGACTAAGCATTTAAATGTGTTTAATACCATGTAAAGCCAATTATCGTCTGTGGATATTAAGATCACTGATGAGGAGAGGTGTATCATCCAATTATGTTCTTTTCCATACTGATGCAGGAGAATCACTCCACGTCTTCAAGAGCCATAAAGCCAACTCATTTTTGCACTAGGAGGGAGCAGATCCCAAAGAAGGATGAGACAACCCTTCCGAATATCAGCCTGAATTTAAAATTTAAAATTCAAAATTTAATGTAATTAAATGTTTGGAAGCTCAGGAAGGTTGAGCCATATGATTGACATGATGAATTATTATAATTTGTACTGTCTCCTTTAATGGCTGACAACAATTAGATTTATATCTGATTCAGATTTGATAGGAGTTAATTTCCTTTAAAGCGAGTAGGTGGAGGGAAGGCTCGAGGAGCCCCTCTTTTGTAGAAATATCATGTATCAAAAATTCATTAGATTTAGTGAGTATTAAGGTGAGTGGTTGATGAGAAAATTGAGAGAGATAAAGAAAGGAGAAAAAAAGAGATAAAGACTATGTAGCAATCCAAATTTATAAATATTTGTACGTAAACATTTAGATATAATACAAAAACAATTTTTCCTGCATGTGAGGCGTCTATGTTTTTATGTGTGGTGAATGGTTATTCTCTGAATGCTTTTCTGTGTTTATCGTGTATGTTGTAGATGTGAAAGTTGTTGGTTGTGGAGCTTGATTATCTTCCTGATTCATAGGTCTTTATTTTGAGCCGTGTTTATACCCTATAAAGAATTTACACCCAAATAAAATGTACACTCCTCCACGCGGGGGAGTGTAGGGGGGGGTTACCCCCCCCAGCAGGGTCCGAGGGGTCCATCCCCCTGACTGGGGATCTCCGGGGCAAGTGGTCCCCTGAGGGCGAAGGCCCCGAAGGAAAAATTTCCTTGTAAATGTATATTGTAATTTTAATGTAAATATGGACAGTTCATTAAAAGGTCGTGGATCTAACGATAGAAGTTATGTTAGGGTTTTTTTCCCTAGAAGGAAACCCTCTTTTATGAGGGAAATGTATTTTGGCTATGCATCATTGTGAATATTGTATTCTGAGAGAGGATACTGTGAGATAAAGAAGAGGAAGTTACAGTGGGTGTGTTGTAGGTTGTATCCCTTCATTTGTTGGATAATAATAAAGGAAGGAAATGGAAATTTCTTTGGTGGATGTAGCCCACACTGGGTGAACCAAGTATATATGTGTCGTTATTGTATTGTGTATCTTATGTGTTTTATCTCTACATTTATTTTATTTTATTTCTCTGTGATCCTATTTTTCTAACAACTGGTATCAGATCGAAAGGTAACTCGTAGGAAAAGAGGGTTCCTGGTTCAAGTGGGAGCAATGGTGGAATATGAAATGTTTAGGGTCAAGAAATTTAATGTCCAAAACTACCAGTTATGGAAGATGTAGATGAAAGATTATTTATATCAAAAGGATATATTCCTACCATTGGGTGGAATAGCAAAGAAGTCGATGACCATGAAGGATGAAGAATGGGATATTCTTGAGAGAAAGGCTCTAGGAACGATATGGATGAGCCCTAGAACATCGATGGCCTTCAATATTTTGAAAGAAAAGACAATGAAGGAGATTATGGATGCATTGGCTAAACTGTATGAAAAACCCTTAGCATCCAATAAGGTATTTATAATGAAGAGATTATTTAATATGAAGAAGTTAGAAGGTGGGTCTGTTGTAGATCATTTAAATGAATTTATTATAGTTACTAATCAGCTAAGTTATGTAAAAGTGGAATTTGATGATGCATTCATGGCTCATCAAATCTTGTGCTCATTTCTAGAAAGCTGGAATGGCTTGGTAATGGTTGTAAGTAACTCTATCTCTGGTTCAAACACTTTAAATTTGATGATGTTGTTGGTGTTATCCTTAGCGAGGATATGCGATGAAAAAGCATAGGTGAGACATCAGGTAATGTGTTGAACATGGAGAACAGGGGAAGACTAAAGGATAGAGGAAAGGGCTCAAGGAACTGTGATAATTATAGGAAGGGAAAATCCAAATCTAGACTCAAAAAGATAAAGTGTTGGAATTGTGGGAAGAAAGGACATATGAAGAAAGACTACAGAGATCCAAAGAAACAAAGAGATGGACATGAGGAGAAAAATCAGGAAGCAAATGTAACAAGTGATGTGTTACAAGATGCTTTGATTCTTTTTGTAGATAATATTTCTAAGTCTTGGGTAGTAGATTCAGGAACTTCATTTCATGCCACACCCCATAGGAAATATTTTCTCTATTATGTTCAAGGTGATTTTGGACAGGTTCATTTGGGTAATGATGCACCATGCACAATTGTTGGAATGGGAAAGGTAAAAATAAAGAAAAGGAATGGAAACCAATGGTTGTTGAAAGAGGTAAGACATGTTCCAAATGTAAGGAAAGATATAATTTTAACAGGGTAGTTGGAAAGTGAAGGTTGTATATCGATATTTACAGATAAGGTTTGGAAGATCAACAAAGGATCATTGGTAATAACAAAAGGAGAGAAGGTAGGTACATTGTATTTATGTACTGGTAATACTGACTCTTCTATCTCTTTAGATTCTACAGGAGTGGATACAACACTGTGGCATCATAGGCTTGGACACATGAGTGAGAAGGGGATGCAGATACTTCAAAAAAAAAATTTGTTGCCAGATCCTAAACAAATTGATTTGGATTTTTGTGAGCATTGTGTTTATGGAAAACAAAAGAGAGTCAAAAAATAAAATAAGAGTGAAAGGCTAGATCTTGTGCATAAATATTGATGTAGGATAATCGCCTTCAAAGTCAAAACGCAAGCATGGAGGCAAAGGAACGAAATCTTAGCAATGACAGAGTTTCAAATCAGAAATTAAATCATAATTAAATCAGGTTGTTAAGATATTTTGTAAAAAACATTTTAAATATGTAACTTGTTTGTAAAGTCTTACGGACTGTAAGGGATTGCGGATATGGAGTGTTGACTCTTATCTAGCAATAACTGTTATTTATTGTAATAGAACAGATTAGGTAACCTCTATGAGTTGATAAGATAGGTTGAAGATAGGACGAGAGAGCTCATGGAGCCAAGTCCTTATATTGTTGTTGTTGCATTGTAATAGAAAAGACAGAGTAGAAAGAATAAGATAGAGATCAGAGAGATCAATAGAGCAGAGTAGAGTAGAAGAAAGTCTATGTAATTTGTTTTCATGAATGAATAGAACAGATAGAATTGTCCCAAATCCGAACTGTGTTCATTTAACATGTGATTGAATGACTGTGATATTCTGTGTCTTTGGTTATTTTCATTTTTTTTCCTGTTTGATTGTTCGAGAGGTTGACTGTATGAGTTCATGAAAAAACTGGATGAGTTTCAATTGTTTCTCTTCTAACACCTGTATGCAAGGTGTGCATCTCGAACACAAGCAACACGTTGACTGAGTCTCGGAGTGACTTAGAGAAGTTCAGAGAGAACAAAGGAAACTTAGACCAGGTGCAATGTGTGCACAACGTCGAGAAGTGACCAAGCGTCGAAGAACCCAGAACAGAGAACGCCAAGTGGGTGAGAAGAATTTCTTTTAAAGAAATCCTTCGAAATATGTTATCAAAATCCCGATAACACAAGGTGTGCATGGGAAATCGAAATCCTTTTAAGGAAAAATCTCAGAAGGGATAGCACTTTCCATAAAGTGTCAGAGAGAGCCAATAGTCAAACTCATAGGATGAGCAAAGGTTCAAAGCCTTTGAACACTTGGAAAACTGTCTAAGTCACAGAGGAACCAGAAGCTCAGGAGAGAGGAGCGACAGTGGTCATTGGATCACTATGCAAAATATCAACAACCATTTGATAAGAGTGAAGTGCATAATCCTTAGCACTTCACACACAAAGGAGAGAGAAAAATCACAAGAGTTGAGAACTGAGATTTTCGAAGCTTGAAGAGACAAAAACCCAAAGTAGAATCTCAGTCATGCAATTGTAGGAACAGATCTGAGCCGTCAAATTGTTTGGAGTAAACTTCAAGCATCGAATATCCTAAGTAAATATGATCCGTCAGATACCGTGAGTCCAGGAGGAGGCGAGTTTGAACTTTCAGATTTTCAAAGCGCAGAGAGTCACAGGGCCGGAGAGAATCTTGACCGCTGGATCTAGAAGGACAAGGATTGACAGGTCGAAGGATCCAGAGGAAAGCAAAGGTCAAAGTGTTGAAACACCCAAAGCCTATAGAGAAGAAGAGCCGAGAGCCATCGATCTATAGGTGGACACTTTTCAATAGATCGTGAGCTCTGGGAAAGTTGAAGTGGGTTTTTCAATTTGAGAATTGAGATTGGCAAAGTGCAAGGACCTGAAAAACCGAAGTAAAATATGGGCCGTGAGATCTAAGGGACACATGGAGTGAATCCGTGAACTCCGGGAAAGTTCCCGAAGTGGTTCATAGCCGTTGGATTCAGAGGAGACATGGTGAACATCTGTGAGCTCCAGGTAAATACTTGAAGTAATCCTTGATTGTTAGATCTAGAGGACACGCGTCAGTGGATTACATAATCTGGGTAGAATCCATTGGGGAAAAGGAAGTTTTAGATTTGAGATCTCAGAAGTCTGGAGACCTGAATTAGATCTCTACCGTCGATCGAGAAGAGGGTTGTGGGACCATTGATATGAGTTTAAAGGTCAAACATCCATAGCGGGAGAAAAATTGTTGATCAAGCAGGACAGGTGTATGGAGTTGCGAAGGAGGTCATAGTCATTAATTGAAGGTGGGGAAGATCTAGTCCGTAGATTTGAAGGGTGCAAATCTGAACCGTCGATTCAGAAGTTATCGTCAAGATAGTAATATTGACGATCCCATAACATTGCGGGAACAAAAGTTGCGCGGAGTTTAAAATATTGAGGGCAGGTCACAATTCAAACCATGGTTTCGTCAGAAGGACACATGGAAGCTTGAGGATAATTGTGGGCCCAAAAGTAATTTAACTCCAAACCACTTGTGTGTGCGCCCACAATCGCGTGGTCATCACCCAAGGTCACATTCAAGAGAGAGCTTATCTAAAAAGGAGCTATCGCTCAACAATCTAATTTTTCTCAGTAGAGCGAAAGGGAAGGTCATGGGTTCTATCAGACCTACACCAAGAATATGAAAGGGCCTGTGTCTTGATACAGAAGGAAACCATTAAGGTTTCTGAGAGTCCTCAGACTCAAGAATCGAAGATCCTTTGACCGGGAGGTCGCACAGCCCTACGTTGAGTAGGGGGGCTACATTAGGTGGTATCAGAGATAATTTTGAGTTTGTTTGTAGATAGCAGAAAAAAGGAGAAAGGAGGTAAGTTGATATCATTTGTAGTATTAATAATTTGATTCCTGTTTGTAGGTGATGCAGTGAAATCATGCCACCCAAAAGGCGTAGAGCGAATACAGAAATGGAAGAAGAAATTAGTCGACTCTGAATGAGACTGGACGCCATGGAAAAAATGCAAAGGAGAGCACTAGACGCTAGAGATATCAGTGGAGATGAGAGGGAATAAGAAGAGGTCGAAGAAAATGTAGTAGAGGATGTTGCACAAGATTGCTTGATAAACGTTGTTTCAAAAATAGGATCCAGAGCAAGGATAGAGGTACCAATGTATGAAGGTAATTTAGAAGTTGAAGAATTGTTAGATTGGGTACGTTCTATGGACAAATACTTATATTACAAAGATATCAAAGAAGATAAGATGGTGAAGCATGTAGTGACAAGACTAAAAGGTCTTGCAGCTCTATGGTGGGATGAACTGCAAGCCGAACACAGGAGCAATGGTAAGCAAAAAATTAAAAATTGGGATTGGATGGTAGCCAAGCTGAAGGAAAATTTTATCCCAAAGGACTATCAAATCAATCTGTTTAAAAGATTGCAAAACCTAAGATAGAAGAGCTTAACAGTGAAGGAATACAGTGAAGAATTTTACAGACTAAACATCAAGGCTAGACATAAGGAAAATGGGGATGAAAAGACAACCAAATATATCAATGGGCTAAGATATGAAATCCAAGAGGAGATCAACATGATGTTGGTTAGTACAGTCGAATATGCTTATCAAGAAACCTTGAAAGATGAAGAAAAATTGGCCAGGAAACAAATCCAATGAAGCAGAGGAGGAAACACAAGCAGAGGTAAGGGAACTACTAGAGAGAAGTTCCAGAAGCAGAAGCATGAAGCTGAAAAACAACATAGTCACCATGAGAAAGGAATAAGTTATAAGGAAGGACAACATGGTGGAAGAAGTTTTTTTTCCAGGGGAAGATGAAGAGGAAGAGACAGAGGAGGCGTAGTTAGATTCTATACCTATGGATATCAAGGACACAAGTCTTGCGAATGTCCCGAGAGAAATAATGAAGGAGGAGGTGAAGCACACGTCGTTGAAGAACATAAGCATGTGGAAGAAGAAGCAACAGAAGGAGGAAAGAACCTCATGACGATAAAGATTATTCTTAAACAAGAGAAGGAACTAGAAGAACCAATTCAATGAACAAGTCTATCCAGAACTGCTTGCAAGTCAAAAGACAGAGTTTGCAAGGTGATCATAGAAAGTGGGAGCACTGACAATTTAGTATCCACAGAGATGGTGGAGAAGCTGGAGTTGAAGAAAAATGCACATCCAAACCCGTACAAGGTATCATGGTTTCAGAAATGACATCAAGTAATGGTAAGTCAACAATGCGAAGTTGAATTTAAAATAGGAGGTTACATAGATGAAATATTGTGTGGTGTAATTCCTATGGATGTCTGTCATATTTTATTGGGGAGACCATGGAAGTTTGACAGAAAATTTATTCATGATGGAAGAAGAAATACTTATACCCTAGAAAGTAATGGTAGGACACATATGTTGTTACCAATAGAAGACAAAGAGGAAAAGAGGGAATCTAGTTCAAGTGTACTTCTCAGGAGTGGGAAGGAACTATTGAAAGAAATCGAGGAGAAAAAAATGCAGTTTGTTGTATTGAGGAAGACTAGAGTTATCCTTACGAGTACTTCTATGGAATATTTTCCTATAGAAATCCAGGAACTGTTAGAAAAATTTGCTGACATAGTAGTGGGTGAGTTACCTTACTCATTGCCACCCATCAGGAGTATAATCCATTATATTGACCTTATTCTAGGAGCTAGTTTACCAAACAAAGCAACTTCTTGGTTGACACCTAGAGAGAATGAGGAAGTCAAAAATCAAGTCCAAGAGTTTTTGGATAAAGGTTTAGTCAGGGAAAGCCTAAGAACATGTGAAGTACCAACTGTGTTAAGTCCAAAAAATGATGGAGGATGGAGAATGTGTACAGATTCTCGAGCCATCAACAAGATAACCATTAGGTACAGATTTCCTTTACCGAGGATGGATGATTTGATGGATTGTTTGAGTGGAGAAAGATATTTTTCCAAGATAGACTTGAAGAGTGGATATCATAAAATACAAATGAGAGAGGGAGATTAATGGAAAACAACATTCAAGACAAATGAAGGATTGTTTGAATGGTTGGTCATGCCATTTGGGTTGACAAATGCACCAAGCACATTTATGAGATTGATGAATCAAGTGTTGAAATACTTCATAGGGAATATTGTCATAGTATATATGGATGACATACTAATCTTCAGTAAGACAAAGGGAGAACATTTAAGACATTTGACATCAAGGATGGAAAAGTTGCAGCAAGAGAAGTTATTGATAAATCTGAAGAAAAGTTCTTTTATGAAGACTGAACTTATATATTTGGGTTTCATGATCTCTTCAAATGAATTGAAGATGGATCTGGAAAAGGTAAGAGAAATCAAAGAATGGCCATCACCGAGCAACATATTTCAGGTAAGAAGTTTTCATGGGTTAGGAATCTTTTATAGAAAGTTTATCAGAAATTTTAGTGGTATATGTGCACCCATGCTAGACACTGTGAAGAAGAAACACAAGTCCTTCAGTTGGATAGAGGAAGCTGAAAAAGGTTTCAAAATGTTGAAGGAGAAAATCACAGAACAACCAATTCTGGTCTTGCTAGATTTTGGAAAAACATTTCAAGTGAGATGTGATGCAAGTGGATTAGCTATTGGAGCAGTCTTGAGTCTAGATATTAGGCCAGTTTCTTATTTCAGTGAGAAACTGAATGATGCCAAGAAGAATTATTCCACATATGAAAAAGAATTTTATGCAATGATTCAAGCTTTGAAGAAGTGGAGACACTATCTAAGTTTTAAAGAACTTGTATAGTGATAACCAAGCTTTGCAGTTTATTACTAGGAAAGAAAAGTTGAATCAGAAACATGCAAAATGGGTAGAATTTATCCAAAATTTTACTTTTGTTATTAAACATATTGTTGGAACTGCTAACAAACTCACATATGCTTTAAGCGGGAGGAGTTTGATTGTACAAGAATTACAAAAGGAAACCTTGGGGTTCAAACACCTCAAGGATATGTATAAAGAAGATGCAGATTTTAAGGAAGCTTATGAAGAATGGAAGAGTACTTTGTTGGGACATAGAAGCCTGTGGATTGAATATTTGATCTAGGATGGATTATTGTTCAAGGGAAGCCAATTGTGCATATCGAAATTCTCAATGAGAGATAACCTATTGAAAGAGAAACACAACAAAGGTTTAGCTAGACATTTTGGTCACGATAAGACATTTGCATAGCTGAGTATTTTGTATTATTGGCCAAGTATGAGAGCAGAGGTGAAAAGGTTTGTGAACAAATGCATGATTTGTCAATATGAAAAAGGAAGACAACATAACACTGGTTTGTATCATCCATTACCAATTCCAGAAAGGCCGTGGGATGCAATCAGTATGGATTTTGTTTTGGGATTGCCTAGAACTAAAAAAGGGAGTGATTCCATATTTGTTGTGGTGGATAGATATTCAAAAATGGCACATTTCATACCATTCCAGAAGACAAATGATGCTACACGCATAGCCAATTTTTTTTTCAAAGAGGTAGTAAGACTACATGGATTGTCAAGGAGCATAGTCTCTGACAGGAACACCAAATTTGTAGGACACTTTTGGAGGACTTTATGGAAGAGGCTAGGGATAGAATTTTCCTTTAGTTCAACATATCACCCTCATACAAATGGAAACACTGAAGTAGTAAATAGGAGTCTGGGAAAATTGTTAAGAAGTTTATTCACTGAGCAAGGTTGTCAATGGGATTAGATTCTGGCACAAAAAAAAATTTGCATTCAACAATTCAATGAACAGGAGCACAGGGAAAAGTCCATTTGAAATTGTGTATGGTATACAACCAAGAGAGATTATAGAGTTGAGAGATCTAAATCAAGATGAGTTCATAAGTGCTGGAGCAGAGTATTTTGTAACAGAAATGCAGAAACTCCATGACACAGTCAAAGAACATCTACATAACAATAGACAGAAATACAAGAGCAGATTTGATCAAAAGAGGAGAGAAGTTCAATTCAAAGTTGGAGATGGAGTTTTATTTCATTTGAGAAAATAAAGGTTTCCAAGGGGAACATATAAAAAATTGAAGATGAAGAAAGTAGGACCATGCAGGATTCTCAGAAAATTTGCAGCCAATGCTTATGAAATTGAGTTGCCAAACAATGTTGGGATATCGTCGATATTCAATGTTGCAGAACTGTATCCTTACAGGAGAGATGAGGTAGGATAATCGTATGATCAAAGAGAATTTCAGTGGGAAGAACAATTACCCACAAGAGAAAAACCTCAGATGGAGAAAATCATTGAACAAAGAGATGGAAAGAAGACCAGGAGAAAGACATATCCTGGATACTTAGTGAAGTGGAAAGATCATCCAATGGAAGATGAAAGTTGGGTTACAGAACCTGATATTTTGAAGCATGGAAAGACAGTGCAGGAGCTCATGGACAAGAGTCCATGGAAAATTTAACTAGAGGAGTATGATGCAGGAGCATCGCCTTCAAAGTCAAAACACAAGCATGGAGGCAAAGTAACAACATCTCAGCAATGACAGATTTTAAAATTAGAAATCAAGTAAGAATTAAATCGGGTTGTTGAGATATTTTGTAAACAACATTTTAAATATTTAACTTGTTTGTAAAGTCTTACGGACTATAAGGGATTGCAGATATGGAGTGTTGACTCTTATCTAGCAATAACTACTAGTTATTGTAATAGGACAAATTAGGTAACCACTATGAGTTGATAAGATAGGTTACAAACAGGACGAGAGAGATCGTGGAGCCAGGTCCTTAGATAGTTCTTGTTGCATTGTAATAGAATAGACAGAGTAGAAAGAATGAGATAGAGATCAAAGAGATCAGTAGAGCATAGTAGAGTAGAAGAATAACTATGTAATTTTTTTTCATGAATGAATAGAATAGACATAATTGTCCCAAATCCTTGGACTGTGTTCATTTAATGTGTGATTGAATGATTGTGATATTCTTTGTGTTTTGGTTATTTTCATTTTTGTTCATGTATGATTGTTCGAGAGGTTGACTGTATGAGTTCGTGACGAAACATGATGAGTTTCAATTGTTTCTCTTCTAACACCCATATGCAAGGTGTGCATCTTGAATGCAAGGAGTGCGTCAATTGAGTCTTGGAGTGACTCAAAGAAGTTTAGAGAGAACAAAGGAAACTTATACCGGGTGCAAGGTGTGCACAATGTTGAGAAGAGACCAAGTGTTGAAGAACCCAAAACAGAGAATGCCAGGTGGGCAAGAAGGATTTCTTTTTAAGAAATCCTTCGAACTGAGTTATCAAAATCCCGATAACACAAGGTGTGCATGGGAAATCGAAATCTGTTTAAGGAAAAAGCTCATAAGGGATAACACTTTCCATAAAGTGTCAGAGAGAGTCGATATTCAGACTCTTAGGAGGAGCAAAGGTTTGAAGCCTTTGAACACTTGGAAAATATTCTAAGTCATAGAGGAACCAGAAGATCAGGAGAGAGGAGCGACAATGGTTGTTGGATCACTGTGCAAAATATCAATAGTCATTTGATCAGAATGAAGTGCACGGGCATTAGCGCTTTGCACACATAGGAGAGAGAAAACTCACAAGAGTTGAGAACTGAGATTTCCGGAGCCTGAAGAGCTGGAAACCTGAAGTAGAATCTCAGTCATCCGATCACAGGAACAAATATGAGTCGTCAGATTATTCAGAGTAAACTTCAAGCATCAAATATCCCAAGTAAATCTGAGTCGTTACATATCGTGAGTCCAGGAGGAGGCGAGTTTGAACTTTAAGATTTTCGAAGCACAGAGAGCTATAGGGCCAGAGAGAATCTGGACCACTGGATCTAGGAGAAAATGTGTAAACATGTCGGAGGATCCAGAGGAAGGAGAATGTCTAAGTGTTGAAACACCCGAAGCCCGAAGAGTCGAAGATGTGAGAGTCGTCAATCTATAGGCGGACACTTGTCAACATATCGTGAGCTCCAGGAAAGTGGAAGTGGGTTTTTTCAGTTTGAGAAC
The DNA here is from genome assembly GCA_010110895.2 of Picea sitchensis. NCBI lineage: Eukaryota > Viridiplantae > Streptophyta > Pinopsida > Pinales > Pinaceae > Picea > Picea sitchensis. The sequence goes on along the minus strand of SNQJ01S0003998.1, from coordinate 103,781 downwards.
TGATATTGCTGAAGTACAGAGACCCAAAGACCTGAAGTAAAATCTAGGCTGTGAGATCTAAGGGAGACATGGCGTGAATCCATGAACCCTGAGTAAGGTCCCAAGGTGGTTCATAGCCGTTGGATTCATAGGAGACATGGCACACGTTTGTGAGCTCCGGGTAAATACCTGAAGTAATACTCGATCGTTAGATCAGGAGGACATACGTCAGTGGATTACAGACTCCGGGTAGAAGCCATTGGGGAAAAGGAAGTTTGATATTTGAGATCTCAGAAGTCCGAAGACTCAGAGGAGATATTGATTGTCAATCAAGAACAGGGTCGCAGGACCATTGATCTGAGTTGAAAGGTCAAACATCCATAGTGGGAGAAAAACCGTTGATCGAGCAGGACATGTCTCAACAAATTGTGAGTTCCGGAAGATTTGAGTACAGAAGAAAGTTGGGTTTGATATTTCAAAACCCTGAATTCTAGAGTTGAGAAGGAGATTGCAACCGTTGATTGAAGGAGGGGAAGATCTAGTTCATAGATTTGAAGGGCACATATCTGAACCGTCGATTTAGACGTTATCGTCAAGATCGCAAGATCAATGATCCCATAGCATTGCAGGAACATGAGTTGCGGGGAGTTTAAAATATTGAGAGCAGGCCGAAATTCAAACCATTGTTTCATCAAAAGGACACATGGAAGATTGAGGATGATTGAGGGCCCAAATGTAGTTTAACTCCAAACTACTTGTGGGTGCGCACACAATTGCACGGTCATCATCCAAGGTCACATTCAAGAGAGGGCTTATCTGAAAAGGAGTTATTGCTCAACACTCTAAGATTTCACATCAAAGCAAAATGGAAGGTCGCGGGTTCTATCGTACCTACACCAATAAGTCAAAAGGGTCTCTGTCTTGATAGAGAAGGAAACCATTAAGGTTTCAGAGAGTCATCAGACTCAAGAATCGAAGATCCTTTGACCAAGAGGTCGCGTAGGGGATTAGGGGGGATGCATCACAAATGTATGGGGACCAACTCAGGTATCGTCTTTTGGTGTCTCTTGTTATTATGTTCCTTTTATTGATGATGTAACTAGAAAAACTTGGGATTATTACATTCGACAAAAAATATGATGTTTTTGATACATTTAAGAAATGGAAAGATTTGGTTGAGAATGAGACAGGAAAAAGGTTGAAGTGTCTCAGATTAGGCAATGGAGGTGAATATTTCCAAAAGGAGTTGGATTATTACTATTCATACCATGGGATTCGTAGAGAGAAGACAGTTCCATGAACACCACAAGAAAATGGTGTGTTAGAAAGGATGAACAAGACAATCATAGAGCGTGCAAGGAGTATGAGATTGCATGTTGGTTTTCCATTACAGTTATGGGAAGATGATGTAGATATTGTTGTTTACTTAATAAACAGAGGAACTTCAAGCTCTTTGGATGGTACAAATCTAGAGGAGGAATGGACAGGTAAAAATGTAAACTATTATTTTTTGAAGACTTTCGGTTGTGAAGAATTTGTCCATATTGATAAAGAAAATAGAACAAATCTTGAGGCAAAATACAAGAAGTGTACATTTATTGGATACAGGTGTTAATGATTTTGGTTATCGCTTATGGGATTATGAAAATAACAAAATCATTAGGAGTAGAGATGTCATATTCAATGAGAAGGTCATGTACAAAGATCAGTTGCAGGGAAAGAAACAGGAAAAATAAAAACCATAATACACAATGCTTGATAAGATCACTGAAAAAGAAATTCCAAAGGAACTAGAAAATAAAAATGTAAGACAAGAGGAGCAACATGTACTTCAAACTCCTGCAAGTGTTGTTAGAAGATCGACCATATTAAGTAGACCCCCTGACTAATACTCTCCCTCATTGTATTATTTATTGTTGACTGATTCTAGTGAACTAGAATGTTATGAAGAGGAAATGTAGGTAGACACTAAAAAGAAGTGGGAGTGAGGAATGAAAGAGGAAATGAATTCCTTGGTAAATAACTAGACTTGGGACTTGGTTCACTTGCCTGCATGAAAAAGAGCATTGCAGAATAAATGAGTTTACAAGTTGAAGGAAGAATATGGAGGAAAAAACTGGTACAAGCCTAGACTTGTTGTAAAGGGGTTTGCATAAAAGAAAGGTATATATTTTGATGAAATATTTTCTCCTTTTGTTAAAATGACTTCAATTAGGACTATTTTAAGTCTTTTGGCAGTAGAATATTTGCATCTTGAACACTTAGATGTAAAAACAACTTTTCTCCATGTGGATTTGGAGGAAGAGATTTATATGCAGCAACCACAGGGGTATGAGGTCAAAGGGAAGGAAAATTTGGTATGTATGTTGAAGAAGAGATTATATGGCCTAAAGCAAGATCCAAGGCAATGGTAATTGAATTTTGACAAGTTTATGACAGAACAAGGTTATAATAGAAAATGGAAGTTATATTATCTTTCTATTGTATGAAAATGACATGCTTGTTGCAGGGTCTAATATGCAAGATATAAATGTGCTCAAGAAGAAATTAGGTAATTCATTTTAAATGAAGGATTTGGGTGCTGCAAAGTAAATCTTTGGTATGAGAATAACAAGAGACAGGAAAAATCACAATTTGACATTGTCTCGGGGTGAGTACATAGAGAAGGTGTTGGAGAGGTTTAGAATGCATAATGCAAAACCAATTAGTACACCTTTGGCCAACCATTTCAAATCAACTAAGGAAATGTGTCCCAAGACACATGATGAGATATAATACATGTCCAGGGCCCCTTATTAATCAACAGTTGAAAGCTTGAAGTATGCAATGGTTTTCACAAGACCAGATATTGCACATGCGGTGGGAGTTGTGAGCAGGTATATGAACAATCCAGGTAAAGAATATTGGGAGGTAATAAAGTGGATTCTCAGGTATTTGAGAGGTACTGCTACTCATGCATTATATTTTGGAGGTTCAAACACTTTTCTACAGGGATATGTTGATTTAGATATGGTAGGTGATAAAGATAGCAGGAGGAGCACCACAGGGTATGTTTTTACTATAGGTAGAACAACAGTAAGTTGGATTTCGAAACTGCAAAAGGTTGTTTCACTTTCAACAACAAAGGTAGAGTATGTTGCTTCTACAGAGGCTAGTAAATAGATGATTTGGTTCTATATGTTTATGGAGGAATTGGGAAAGAAGTAGGAGAATATCAAGTTGTATTGTGACCCTGAGAGTGTCATTCATGTTGCAAATAACTCAACCTTCCATTTGAATACTAAGAATATATAGCTTAGGTACCATTTCATACGATCTGTCTTGGAAGATGGACATTTGAAGTTGGATTAGATACACACTATTCAGAATCCTGCAGACATGTTAACTAAGGGAGTAACTAGGGAGAAACTGAGTTCCTCCTCATTTTCAGTTGGTCTTCAAGCATGAAGGTGAATATGAGAAATTTTCCAAGTCCAAGAAGATTCATAGTCCAGCAGATAAAACAACGGTGGAGTTGTTGAGATCAGTCTCCAAGTGGGAGATTTTTGGTTGTGTAGCTTGATTATCTTGCTGATTCAGAGGTCTTTGTTTTCAGCCGTGTTTATACCCCAGGAAGAATTTAGACCCAGAAAGAATGTACACCCCTCAACGTGAGGGAGTATAGGGGGCTACCCCCTAGCAGGGTCCGGGGGGTCCATACCATAGTTACTTAATACTTTGAGGGCTCTGCAAGGAGTGCATCGAGAGAGTGCAAGGAGTGCGCAGGAAGACATTTGGAATTTTTTTTAATACTGAGTCTTTTAGAAACTCAGAGTGCAAAGAATGCATATGGGAAACACTTTGTTAAGTGTTATTCAAATTCAAGAAGAGAGCATAAAAAGTGCACTAGAGGTTGAGTGGCTTCAAGCCCACAAAAGCTCAGGAGGAAGAGCGTCTTCGCTACCAGGAGGGAAGAAGGATTTGTTAAGGGAGAAAAGGGTTGAGACCCTAGATATCTGAGCGAGTTCAAAGATTGGGAGGGATAGAATAATTCCAAATAGAACCATGCAAGGAGTGAAAAAGGAAGAGGCAATCTGATGCAGGAGCATCTCTCCACGTCAATCAGCCAGCCAACCAGCCCACGTCAGTGCACGCATTCAATGAAGAGAGGCGCAGCCCTCATTTCAAATTTAAACTTGAATGTAATTAAATGAATGTAAGGTTGCTGAGCCGTAAAGCCATTCTTTGCATAGGCATAGCTATAGGGAGCCTTGAATGTTTGTAAGGCTGAAATCTAGATCCAATTCTGGACTAGACAGCCCATTCAATGTAATTGAATAGGGTAGGTAGATTGGAGGGAAGAGCTCGAAGAGCCCCCTCATGTAAAAGATCTTTTGAATCTCTTTTGTAGATATGGAGTCGGTAAAAACGTAGCGGAGAGAGCATAGAGTAAGTTAGAGTTGAGGAGAGCCAATACCTTGTTACAGTTCATGCTCAGAACGCCTTTGTAAAGAGGCATTTTATTAATACAAACCAGAGCAGTTTTTCCTGCATAATTTCTGTGTTGAATGAATGTATATGTGTGTTCTTTATACGATGTAGATGTATGTTAGGAATGCATTAGCAGGGGTTGTTTGATTTCAAGGTTAGAGGTCTTTGAGGCATCACACCAGGAAGGTGTGACAGAATGCTGCGGGTTCTGATAGCCGTGCACAGAGAGTGCATTTCTGAATTCTGCGGGTTCAGACAAAGGCGTGCTAGGAGGGAATAGTAGCTGAAATCATTAGCTCAGAGGAAGACCTCAAGGTTGTTGAACACCTTGGAGGCAAGACTGTGTAGAGGAAGACACAGTAAGGAGACAGAATCTCTGAGGAGTTCTGTAAGTTTCTGCCAGGAGGGCATTGAGCACATGCATAGAGTGTTGAGGAAGAACTCTATTGTGAGTTCAACAGAAGTCAGAATCACTGAGGATTCTAGACACTCTGCCAGGAGGGAATTGAGTAGGTGCCAGAGAGCACAGGAAGAACTCTTTGAGTTTTGGATTTGAAGAAGAGCTCAAGGAGAAGGATTTTCACAGGGCTGTTGAACACCCTGCAGACTCAGCAAGAGGTTGCTTGAGCTAAGGAGTTTCAGGAGGGCATCAAATTCTCCATCTAAAGGAGAAAGGGTAAAAGGACCGAGTTCCTTATGACTCTGAGAAATAGGAAAGCTCAGGAGGGAGAGCGTTTTCATGTACATAGGCGAGACTCAAGGTAAAGAGTTCGCAGAGGAGAGGAGCAAAGGTTGAGGCCTTTTTCACTTGGAGAATTCTTCCAAGTCAGGAAGAAAGCACGTAATCTCAGGAGGAGCACAACTATTGTCGGATCAGCCGAAGAGATCCAGACCATTGAATTTTCCATGTCCAGGGAGCAGTGGAGGAGTGCGTAGGACAGAAGAGATTCAGAGCCGTTGGATCTCACTCAGAACAACTGACAGTTGTCAGATATGTCGAGAGATACACAAGGTTTAAACCCTCACTCACAGAGTAGCGGACACGAAAGTCCCTAAAAGATCTGTACCGCCTATTCGTGGAGTACACATGGTGGAGATCGAGAGTTCACCGGGATTTTGGTTACCAGGGATTCGAGTTGACAAAGGAGATTGTGTCACAAGGGGTCATAAGTCGCGAAATCGCTAAACGACGAGGACCATCCATCTGAGGGAGGACACGTGGCAACAATCCAGGATTTCGGGGAAAGTCCCGAAAGGAAGAGTACTTCGGGGATTCATATACTGGAAGACGAAGGAGCAGAGGTAAGAAGGAGTCTTGCATCTGGAGAACCCAAGACGCGAAATCCCGAAAGGATTTCCAGCAGGTGTCAAGTTGGCATATCGGGGTTCGAGACTCCGAGAGTTCCGAGGGTATGGACTCAGAGGTCTTTCAGTGTTTGAAAATCTGAAATCACGAAGGGTGAAAGACTGGATAAAAGGGCATGTCGGGATTTCACATATCGACATTCTGAATATCTTGAGGACAAGGCATGTACACATTTCGGCATTTGGAATTCTGAAATCGCGAAAGGAGAAGACCCGGGGAGAATAACATTTTGACATTCCGGGTATCGGCATTTCGGGAGTCAAAAGGACAAGGGATCGAGAGTTACACACCGGGAAACCCTGAAATAGGACAGAGGTCTTATGAGGAGTGGTCACATGAATCAGGGCATAGCCAGGAGGGGCTAATGTGACAAAGGCCATTTCGGCAAATCGAAAATCAAGAATTCGGGAGTTTCGTTGACAAGAGGTCGGGCTCTCGCATTGATAAGTCCTGAAGTGAATAGGACTATAGTCATATGGAGTAGAGTCACATGGACCAAGACATAGCCCAGGGGATAATTGTTGATTGAAGCCTTTTCGACATTTCGACATTTCGGTTTTTAGGAGATCAAGGGGACAGAGGTTCTCGACATCAGAACTCTGTGAGTACTGAAACCCGAATTTCATGGTCATGTATAGAATACCATGAGGGAAGAAGAAGGACATGTGGATCGAGAAATTGAGATTCCAGTAGGGAATCAAAAGAGCTAATTCAACTTGGAGGAGTGATTGAACGATCCTGAGAGCGGACTTTGGCCCGAGGGTTAGAAGGGGTTTGCGTCAGTTGTGGTATCAGAGCTTGATTTTGTCTATATATCTTAGGCAAAGTAAGCTAGGGAAAAGGAGTACTCTGATACACACCAGTTGTGGTATCAGAGCTTGATTTTGTCTGTATATCTCAGGCAGAGTAAGCTAGGGAAAAGGAGTACTCTGATACACACCAGTTGTGGTATCAGAGCTTGATTTTGTCTGTATACCTCAGGCAAAGTAAGCTAGGGAAAAGGATTACTCTGATATACACCAGTTGTGGTATCAGAGCTTGATTTTTTCTGTATATATGAGGCAAAGTAAGCTAGGGATAAGGAGTACTCTGATACACACCAGTTGTGGTATCAAAGCTTGATTTTGTCTGTATATCTCAGGCAGAGTAAGCTAGGGAAAATGAGTACTCTGATACACACCAGTTGTGGTATCAAAGCCTGACTTTGTTTGTATATTTCAGACAGAGGAAGCAGGAAGAGAAGGAGAATACTCTGGTACAAGTCAATTTGGTATCAGAGGTAGCTTGCAGGGACAGGTAGAGAGAAGGAAAAGGAAGACAGAGTACTGGAAGCTCTGTAATGATTGTTTGTAGGTAGACAACAATCAAGAAGACGATTAGGAGGACTGTAGGAGAAGTTGAAACACTCAGAGTTGCAGAGTTACAGCAAGAGGTTTGCCAAGAGGGTAGACAAAAGCATAATGACTACTGAAGGTCATGCATGCGGTGGAAAGAAGGACTGCCAACAGTAGGAGAATGTTGCATGGGATAAGGAGATTGTCGAGATCAGGGCAAGGATGGATGAACTTGAAATTGGGATGCAGCAGGAGAATGTTGCATGGGATAAGGAGCTTGTCGAGATCAGGGAAAGGATGGATGAACTTGAAATTGGGATGCAGCAGGATACCAAGTCGAGATGGGTATATGAATGGCCCATGAGGACAAAAGAAAAATGGTCAGTCAAGGAGTTGATGGCTAAAAGACAACAGAGGTTGTTGAAAATATGGTTGAGGCATGTTGAAAACCTCAACGGACCAGAGGAGATGGTTCACGTATGTGAACCAGAGGCTGGGAGAAATCTCAGTGGTGTTGAGGGTGAACTGAGGTCACGGGATGGTCTCAAGGACTATCAAGAAGACAACCAGGAAATTCCCAATGTCCAGGAGGGAAAGGAGTTGAGATTTCTGCGGGATCTCATGGACTGTCAGGAGGACAGCCAAGGAATTTCAAGTTGCCAGGAGAGTAATGAGGTGAGGTCACTGTGGGATCTCATGGACTGCCAGGAGGGCAGTAGAAAGTTTCCAATTTGCTAGGAGGGAATAGGAATAGAAATGGGACTGTTTGAGAGTCTCATGAACTCAGAGGTGAGTTTAGATCAACCTGAGGAGATGACAGAGAAGATGATCTCAGAGATGTATTTGGATCAACAGATATAGCTGACAGAGAGGGAAGATCAGCGAAATATTATAATGATTGGAGGAATTTAGATATTCCTGCCACATAGCCCAGTTGAGGCGAGGATTTGTGTTGTTGATGGAAGAGCGACAATAGTAGAAAGACAACCAACTGCGACTATCAAAGAAGAATTGGAGCAGGTGTTAGAAGCTACCCAAGAAGAAGAAGAAGATGAGCATTCTGAGGAGTGGCTCAATACTTTCAGCTAGGAAGCTGGAAATACTGCAACGTTGGAGATTGCAAAAGCAGAAGAAGAAGAGGCAGACAACATGAACTTTGTTGATCTGTGTGAACAGATTGAAGACGTGGAGAGAAGGGTGATAGTGCAGGGTATGAAAATCCAACAGATGAGGTTGGGAATATATGAAGAGGATGGCATGGGAGATCACTGTGATCTATCCATTTGCAGAAAAATTTTGCAGCAGAGGAGACTGCATGAACAGAGCCAGCCATTGGAGCAGCTGGATGAAGTGATAGAGAAGATCAGGAGGCTGATGGTAGAGTCAGCAGAGACTTCCAGCAAGGAGAAGCTGGGAATAAAAGCAGCAGTAGCAGTAGCGCAGCCGAAGCAGCAGGAGCAGAGAGATGGATCAGATGAACAACTCCAGAAATTTGTTTGGGATCCGGGAGGATTTCAACAGTTGAGATGGGAAGCTCATGAGCAGGAGCTCATGAATTTTGTAGCTGAGGAGTATGATGCAGGAGAATCTCTCAACGTCAATCAGCTAGCCAGCCAACCCACGTCAGTGCACGCATTGAATGAAGAGAGGCATAACCCTCATTTCAAATTAAAATTGAATGTAATTAAATGAATGTAAGGTTGTTGAGCCGTAAAGTTTCGCTTTGGACAGGCATAGATGTAGGGAGCCTTGAATGTTTGTAAGGCTGAAATCTAGATTCGATTCTGGACTAGACAACCCATTCAATGTAATTGAATAGGGTAGGTAGATTGGAGGGAAGAGCTTGAAGAGCCCCCTCATGTAAAAGATCTTTTGAATCTCTTTTGTAGAGAGGGAGTCGGTAAAAAAGTAGCGAAGAGAGAATAGAGTAATTTAGAGTTGAGGAGAGTCGAGACCTTGTTACAGTTCGTGCTTAGAACACTTTTGTAAAGAGGCATTTTATTAATACAAACCAGAGTAGTTTTTCCTGCATATTTTCTGTGTTGAATGAATGTCTATGTGTGTTCTTTATATGTTGTAGATGTATGTTAGGAGTGCATTAGCAAGGGTTGTTTGATTTCAGGGTTAGAAGTCTTTGAGGCATCACACCAGGAAGGTGTGACAGAACGCTGCGGGTTCTGATAGCCATGCACAGAGAGTGCATTTCTGAATTCTGCGGGTTCATACAAAGGCGTGCCAGGAGGGCACAATAGATGAAATCATTAGCTCAGAGGAAGACCTCAAGGTTGTTGAACACCTTGTAGGCAAGACTGTGTAGAGGAAGACACAGTAAGGAGACAGAATCTCTGAAGAGTTTTGTAAGGCTCTGCCAGGAGGGCATTGAGCACAGGCATAGAGTGTTGAGGAAGAACTCTGTTGTGAATTCAACAGAAGTCAAAATCACTGAGGATTCTAGACACTCTAATAGGAGGGAATTGAGTAAGTGCCAGAGAAAACAGGAAGAACTTTTTGAATTTTGGATTTGAAGAAGAGTCTAAGGAGAAGGATTTTCATAGGGTTGCTAAACACCCTCTAGACTTAGCAAGAGGTTTCTTGAGCTAAGGAGTGTCAGGAGGGCATCAGATTCTCCATCTAAAGGAGAAAGGGTAAAAGGACCGAGTTCCTTACGACTCTGAGAAATAGGAAATCTCAGGAGGGAGAGCGTTTTCATGTACGTAGGCAAGACTCAAGGTAAAGAGTTTGTAGAGGAGAGGAGCAAACATTGAGGCCTTTTGCACTTGGAGAATTCTTCCAAGTCAGGAAGAAAGTGCGTAAGCTCAGGAGGAGCGCAAATGCCGTCGGATCAGCCAAAGAGATCCAAACCATTGAAGTTTCCACATCCAGGGACCAGTGGAGGAGCGCACAAGACAGAAGAGATTCAGAGCCGTTGGATCTCACGAGAGCTACACGAGGTTTAAACCCTCACTCTCAAAGTAGCAGGCATGAAATTCCAAAAACGATTTGGACCGTCTATCCGTGGAGGACACGTGGCGGAGATAGAGAGTTCACTGGGATTTCAGTTACCGGGGATTCGAGTTGACAGAGGAGATTGTGTCACAGGGGGTCATAAGTTGCTAAATCACGAAACGACGAGGACCGTCCACCTGAGGGAGGACACGTGGTAGCAATCCAGGATTTTGGGGAAAGTCCTGAAAGGAAGAGTACTTCAGGGATTCGGATATCAGAAGAAGAAGGAGCAGAGGTAAGAAGGAGTCTTACATCTGGAGAACCCGAGATGTGAAATCCCGAAAGGATTTCCAGCAGGCGTCAAGTTGGTGTATCGGGGTTCGAGACTCCGAGAGTTCCGAGGGTAAGGACTTAAAGGCCTTTCGGTGTTTGAAACTCTGAAAGCGTGAAGGGTGAAAGACCGGAGAAAAGGGCATGTCGAGATTTTGGATATCAACATTCCAGAGATCCTGAGGACAAGGCATCTATGCATTTCAACATTTGGAATTCCAAAATCGCGAAAGGAGAAAACCTGGGGAGAATAACATTTCGGCATTCCAGGTATTACCATTTCGGGAGTCAAAAGGACAAGGGATTGGGAGTTACACATCAGGAAACCCCAAAATAGGATGGAGGTCTTATGAGGAGTGGTCACATGGATCAGTGCATAGACAGGAGGGGCTAATGCGACAAAGGCCATTTTGGCAAATCAGAAATCGGGAATTCAGGAGTTTCATTGACAAGAGGTCCGACTCTCGCATTGATAAATCCTGAATGGAATAGGACTGCAGTCATATGGAGTAGAGTCGTAGGGACCAAGACATAGCCTAGGGGCTAATTGTTGATTGAAGCCTTTTCGACATTTCGACATTTCGGTATTCGGGAGATCAAGGGGATAGAGGTTCTCGACATCAGAACTCTCTGAGTCCTGAAACCCGACTTTCATGGTCATGTACAGAAGATCGTGAGGGAAGAAGAAAGACCTGTGGATCGGGAAATTGAGATTCCAGCAGGGAATCAAAAGAGCTAATTCAGCTCGGAGGAATGATTGAATGATCCTGAGAGCAGACTTCGGCCCGAGGGATAGAAGGGGTATGCGTCACAATCCAAGTCTCAGGCTATGGAAATAGTGTAATATAAGTGCAAAACAAACTTATTGCAAAATCAAGAGATCAGAAAGGGAAGCATTTCGAAGAATGCAAGCAGAGGAAAAATAGTAGAGCTCATAGAGAAAGACTAAAGGTTGAGGCCTTTGAACGTTTTCAAAGAATCCCTTCGTTGGGAGAAGGGCGTAATGGTCGTAGAGAGGAGAAGCCACAAATTTTGTTGGATCATGTGTTGGAAGAAATATGGATCGTTAGATCAGAGTCTAGAATGAAGGAGGAGCGCACAAGAGAAAAATAGATCCCAGTCGTTGGATCTAGGAGCGACGATCATGAGTCATCAGATCCAGGTAAGCAACGAGTGTTTTAACCCTGAGGATCCTTCAAACTTTAGAGGTCCAGAGGTTTATTTATCACTTAAGCGTAGGATTCCCAAACTCCCACGAGCTAAAGTAAATCTATACCATTGATTATAAGGGACACGTATCAATAGATCCTTAAGTCTGGAGGCATTGTACTCCGAAGGATTGAGAAAGTGGAGCATTGGGGACAAAATTTGCTGAATTCCTGGAGCAGATCCTCACCATTGAAGCGAGAGGATATGTATCATCAGATACTGGAGTCTGAAAAGTCAGCACTCTAGAAGGAAGGTAGTATAGTGGAAGGAGTTTTCAAGGCTCTATGAAGCTCCAAACAATGAGTAGATCTCCACCATTGATTTCGTTGGACATGTGTCAACATATCCAGTACTCCGGAGGAAACAAGGTGCATAGAGTGAGAACAACCGGAGAGTCGAAGGCCGTAGCTCATCTAGGCCATCCAAAGTAGTGGACATGTGGCAACAAATTGTTAAGTCTAGAGACTTAACACCTTGGAGGAAAGAGAGGAGAAGTGTGTAGGGAAAAAGAGTCATCGAAGCTCCAAACAATGGAGAAGATCTCATTCGTCCATTGTGAGGGACACGTGGTGGGATATCCAAAACTCTAGAGGATAGAAACTCTTGGATATTTGGGGTGTGGTGTAATGAAAAATATTTGAAGCACAGAGGCCCGAAGTGTTGCGGGCCATTGATCTAAGGCAATACAGGTGGCAGTGGCTCTAGAAGTATGGAGGTTTGACACTCCAGAGAAAGTCGAGTACAGTTTTGTGGGGACTCGTGAAAAACTGAAGGTCGAAGTCAATCCCAGGCATCTGCTGGAGAGGGACATGTGGCATCAGATCAAGGAGTCTAGAGGTTATCACTCTAGGATAATTTGGGGCATGGTTCCTCGAAATCCAACGAATCTAAATCGCCAAAGCATTGTGGGTCGTTGATCTCTGAAGGCACTAGAGCCATCCAATCATTCTTTTTGGTGTTCAACACTCCGTGGGTGTTGGGTTGTGTTGTGTAGATGCCAAAACTCCCGAAGCCCTAAAAGGAGAATCTGAACTGTTGATTTGTCGAGGGCTATGAGCCATCAATTTGATTTTTGGGCATGTTCGTCGATTCGATGATTGTGGAGGTTTGTGGAAAACTGTCAAGGGAAAATTGATGAAGCCCGAAGGGAATAGATAAGGACCATCCATTAGTTGAATATTGAGTACCATCAATTTTATACATGGTTGAAAGTGTTTTTCCAACATTTGACACTTGGAAAAGATTGTGCATTGGAGCAGAGAAGAAATCGCCAAAGGGTGAAGTCCAAATTAGCACCTATTGATTAACACCTAGTCAGAACCCTTGGTCATGTGAGAATTTGGCCAAAGAAAAAGGGGCTAAGGGCCCAAAATAAAATTTTAGAGGCAAAGGGTATTAGTGTGAGTGCCTACGGGTTTTTAGTATTGGACCTACATATGGAAAATTGAGGAGTTGTGTTTGTGTTTTGGTGCTCAGCAGGGCTCGAAGAGCCAATTTCACTCATGTTTTAAACTATCCTTAGACCAGGAGGTCAATAGACCCCAGGTGAGGGTGGGGGTTTGCATCAAGTGGTATTATAACTATAAATTAGCTCAGTCAGAAGGAGTAAAATGACTTCTGAAGGCCATAAGCAAGGTTGAGGAGAACAACTCCATAAGGTGAGAAAAGTGCAAATGAACATCGTATAAATAGGTAAAGAGATCGAAGAGAATAGAGAAGAGATCAATAGGTTGATGTTGAATATGAAAATGGAAGTGAGATGAAGATGGAGGTATGCATGACCCTTGAAGAAAAAATTAAAGTGGCCTATCTAGCAGTTGGTTTCCAAGAGGAAACGCTAGGTGTTGAGGAGGTGGTTGAGGCATGCTGAAAACCTCAGTGACACAGAGGAGAAGCAAATTTACATTTGTAAACCAGAGATTGGAGAAACCCTCAGTGATGAGGAAGAGATATCAAGCATAGATCTCATAGGCTACCAGGTGGGAAGAGGTGGTAATGCAGATTGCAGGAGGGAAATGGAGAGATATGAAGCAGAGATATCGCAGACTACCAGGAGGGTAGGTCAGAAAATTTTGATTGCCAGGTGGGTAAGGAAGATGTGATATTGTATGAAAGTCTCATGGACTCAGTTGAGAGTTAACATCAACAAGGAGTGATGACAAAGGAGGATTAGAGTTCCATTATGATCATTGAAGGAATCAAAATATTCCTGCCAAGCAACCCAGTAGAGGCCAATGCACATGTTGAAGGTGCAACAAAGGAGAGACAACCAACCAAGACTTTCATGAAGGAGGAGTAGGAGAAGAAGTAGATACCTGTCGAGGAGATGAAGGAAGAGGATAATTCATATCCGATGCTCACTTAGTGGGAGAAAGAATTGACATTTCTGGAGGATTGTTTGAGCAATCTAGGAACAAAAGAAGATTGCCAGAGGGATGCGGTCGTGAAAAATAATGGAGAATAATTCCAGCCTGAGGAGTAGCTGGATGAAGCTGGATTTATGCCAGCACAAGGAGAAATAGAGGAACTGTCATAGGATATGGTTGAGTAGTATCTCAGTGGAATTGTAGAAGAGTGGCAAGTTAATGCTACAGAAAGTGGATTCAACATGGTAGATCAGGGATATCTTCCCATTGATTTATGTGAAGAAGAGGACATACAACATAGTAGGCTACAAAAGAAGAGCCAGCCAGTGGACCAACTAGACAAGGAGAACGAGAAGATAAGGATGTTGATGTTGGATTTAGCATAATAGGCAATCAACAACAAGAGGAATTTGAATAGAGAAGAACCTCCAATAGCAAGGCAACAACAACAATGTAGCAAAGAAGTGGATGGACAACTCCACATAAAGATTTAGGACCCTGGAGGATTTCAACCTCAACAACAGGGGAGCTATGAACAGGAGATCATGATTTTTGTCAGCATGGGAGTATGATGTAGGAGCATCGCTTCACATCTTCAAGAGTGATAAATCCAACGCATATGTGCACTAGGAGAGAAGATCGCAAAGAACGAAGCGCCATTCCTTCCGAATATCATCCTGAATTTAAAATTAAAAATTAAAAATTTAATGTAATTAAATTTTTGGAGGCTAAGTAAGGATGAGCCATATGATTGATAGGATGAATTATTGTAATGTGTAGTGTATCCTTTAATGGTTGACAACAATTATATTTATATCCGATTCAGATTTGATAGGATTTAATTTCCTTTAATGCGAGTAGCTGGAGGGAAGGATCGAGGAGCGCCTCTTTTGTAGAAAGATCATGTATGAAAAATTCATTAGAATTAGTGAGTATTAGGGTGAGTAGTTGATGAGTGAATTGAGAGAGCTCAAGAAAGGAGAAGAAAACAACAAAAGACTTTGTAGCAGTCCAAATTTCTAAATATTTGTACAGAAACTTTCAGATATAATACAAAAGCAGTTTTTCCTGCCTGTGAGGTGTCTTTGTTTTTATGTGTGGTGAATGGTTATTCTATGAGTGTTTTTCTGTGTTTATTGTGTATGTTGTAGATGTTAAAGTATGTTACATTTGCAGGTTTAGATAGATTTCTCTATCTTCATGAATTTTTGGGTAGTGTGCAAGGAGTGCACACAAGAGTGATTGAAAACTCTGTGAAGCCAATACAAGGAGTTCATTTCGAACTTTGTCTCGATTTCAGAGAAGAGAGTGCTAGGAGGGAACACCAAAACAAACTCAAACTAAGAATAAGGGAAAATTATGCAAGGAGAGCACATCAGAGTTCTTGAACACTCTGAAGAAGAAATACCAGTGTTACTGAATACTCTGGGAGCTCTGCAAGATGGAGTGCATCGAGGGAGCGTAAGGAGTGTGCAGGAAGAATTTTGGAAAAAGTCTTAAGACTAAGTCTTTTATAAAATCAAAGTGAAAAGGGTGCACATGGGAAACACTCTGTTAAGTGTTAGTCAAATTCAAGGAGAGAGTGCAATGAGTGCACTAGAAGTTGAGTGGCTTCAATCCCATGAAATATTAGGAGGAAGAATGTCTTCGCTTTTAGGAGGGAAGAGGGATTTGTTAAGGGAGAAAAGGTCCAAGACCCTTAAAGATCTGAGCGAGTTCAAATCTCAGGAGGGATAATACAATTGCACACAAAACCCTATAAGGAGTGCAGAAGGCAGAGACAGTCCAAGTCTCGGACAATGGAAATAGTGCAAGCTAAGGGAAAAACAAAATTATTTCAAAGTCCATAGCTTAGGAGGGGAAGATTTTCGAAGAAAGAAAGAAGAGGAAAAATAGTAGAGCTCACAGAGAAAGACTCAAAGGTTGAGGCCTTTGAACGTTTTCAAAGAATCCCTTCATTGGGAGAAAGGCATAATGGTCATAGAGAGGAGAATCCACAACTGTTGGAAGAAATATGGACTGTCAGATCATAGTCCAGAACGAAGGAGGATCATGCAAGAGGAGAACATATCCCAATCATTGGATATAAGAGCGAGGATCACGAGTCGTCAGATCCAGGTAAGTAGCACATGTTTTAACCTTGAGGTTCCTTCGAACTTTCAAGGTACAAAGGTTTCTTTATCACTTAAGTTTAAGATTCCTGAAGACCCAAGAGTCGGAGTAAATCTAGACCATTGATTAGAGGCGACATGTGCCAGTAGATCCTTAAGTCTAGAGGCATTGTACTTCAAAGGATTGTGAAAGTGGAGCATTTTTTAGAGAATTTTCCAAAATCCCGAAGGAGATCCTCACAGTTGAAGTGGGAGGACATGTGCCACCATATCCTGGAGTTTGGAAGGTCGACACTCTAGAAGGAATGTAGTATAGTGGCAAGAGTTTTCAAGGCTCTCTGAAGCTCTGAACAACGAGTAGATATCCATTGTTGTGTTCGGTGGACAGGTGTCAACAAATATAGTACTTCGAAGGCATGATACTATGGAGGAAAAAAGGCGCATAGAGTGAGAGTACCCGGAGACCCGAAGGCCATAGATCATCTGGACCATCCAAATCAGTGGACATGTGGAAACACATTATGAAGTCTAGAGACTTAGCAACCAGAGGAAAGTGAGGAGAAGTGTGCAGGGACAGAGAGTCATCGAAGCTCCAAACAACAGAGAAGATCTCAGTCGTCCGTTGCGAGGGACATGTGGCGAGATATCCAACACTCTAGAGGATAGATACTCTGAGATATTTGGGGTGTGGTGTAACGAAAAAATATCCGAACCCTAGAAGCCCAAAGTGTTGTGGGTTTTTGATCTGAGCTAGGACAGGTGGTAGTGGATCCGGAAGTCCGAAGTTCCGACACTTTGGAGAAAGTAGAGTATAGTGTTGTGGGGACTATCAAAGGCTCAAAGGCTAGAGTCAATCCCAGCCTTGCATTAGAAAGGGACGTGTGGGATCAGATTGAGGAGTTTAAAGGTTATCACTCTGGGAGAATTGGGGGCATGGCGCTTCGAAATCCATCGAATCCAGAGTGTCGAAGCATTGTGGGTTGTTGATATGTGAAGGCACCATAGCCATCCAATCAGTATTTTCAGCGTTCGACACTCCTAGGGTGTTGGGTTGTGTTGTGTAGATATCAAAACTCCCGAAGCCTGAAAAGGGGAATATGAACCGTTGATTTGTCGAGGCCTGAGAGATGTCAATTTGACTTTTGGGCGTTTTTGCCAATTCAGTGATTGTGGAGGTTTGTGGAAAAATTTCAGAGGAAAATCATTGAAGCATGAAGGGAATATATCATGACCGTCCATCATTTGGACCTTGAGGGTCGTCAATTTGATACATGGGAGAAAGTGGTTTTTCGACGTTCGTCACTTGGAAAAGATTGTGTGTTGGAGCAGAGAAGAAATCACTGAAGGACGAAGCCCAAACTAGCACCTAGTCACTGTTAGAAAAACAGGACCGCGGAGCAATAAAATAAAACAAATGCAGAAACAAAACACAGAAGACACACAATACAAGAGAGACACAGATTTACGTGGTTCACCCAGTGTGGGCTACGTCCACCAGAGAAATTGCCAGGTCCTTCCTTTATTATTATCCAGCTTTTGAAGGGATACAACCTACAGCAAAACCCGCTGTAACTTCCTCTTCTTTCTCTCACAGTATCCTCTCTCAGAATACAATATTCACCATCATCCATATCCGTAATAAATTTCCCTCATAAAAGAGGGTTGCCTTCTAGGGCAAAAAAACCCTAACATAATCTCTACCGTTAGATATGTGACCTTATAATGAACGGTCCAGATTTACAATGAAATTACAATATACTTTTATAAGGCATTTTTTGCTTCGGGGGCTTCACCCCCGAACCCCCACTGGGGGCCCGCTTGCCCCCAGACCCCTCGGACCCCGCAGAGGGGGTACCCCCCCTCTGCACTCCCCCGCGTGGAAGAGTGTACATACTTCTGGGGTGTAAATACTTCATGGGGTATAA
>SNQJ01S0003998.1:45808-75882 GCA_010110895.2 Picea sitchensis | reverse complement strand
AAGGACACGTGTCAGCGTTCTGGGAGGCTTCGGGATTTCTTTCATCGGAGAATTAGGGGTGTAAAACTGTTACAATAGGAAATCACGATCCGCGATTTTCCGATGGGATCTGAGTCATCCAAACAGCAGGGACATGTGGCAGAGGATCCCGAAGAGTCGGAGATCGGGGAATCGGGGTTCCCGGAGACAAGAGATTTATGCACCAGGAAATCGCGATACGCGATTCTCCGATACAATCAGGACCGTCCATCATGTGAGGGACGCGTGTCGGTGGATCTAACATAGTCGGGCTTCAACATATCGGGGTTTTCAAATGCAAGGAACTCTTGCCATATGGAATCACGAACCGCGAAACCCTGATGAGTGGGAGCCAACTGTCAGCCCAGTAGCGGAGGAGGACGGAGCTGTAGGGAGGACTCGTGTCAAGCACCCAGAGAAAGTCGAGAATCGGGATACTGCGGGTCCCGTGGACGTGGGTATTGTTACATGGGAAACCCCGTAGCCCCGACGGGGATAAGGTAGTGGTCATGGAGTTGGTCATGTGGACCCGGGGCTAAACTAGTGGGGGCTAGCGTGATCAGAAGGGCGCGTCGCGAATCGAGAAATCGCAGATCCTGTGGACATGTGTTTTGTGTCATCACAAATGCCGAAATTCCGATGGGAGGTCATACGGCAGTGGTCCCATGGTAAATGGTCACATGGGCTATTGTATAGCCTAGAGGGCTAATGCATTAAGGGCATATCAGGGATCGGAGAGTCGCGAGTTCTGAGGACTCATGAATTACGACACCGAAAATCCCGAAACTCTGATAGGAGTAGCCCCGAAAGAAGGTAAGACCACGGTCGTAAAGACAGTGAATCACATGCTTAGCCTAGGGAGCGAATGCTTAAGGAGTGCTTCGGAATTAGGAGGATCGCGAGTTATGGGGGTGAATGAATTTTGACTTTCGAAACCCCGAATCCCAATATTGAACCAGGGATTGGCACTTCGCTAATGAGGGTTTCTAGAGATTCGTCATTTTGGGAGATTAACCTCAAAATTTTTAAAAATAATGATAGTGGGTGTGTCACAAAGAGATACCAGAATTACCCCTAAGGAGAGAAATAGATTTATCTATCGATCTACTACTTGGATCTGCACCAGTATCAAAGGCATCTTACAGGATGAATGTTCCTAAGTTAACATAATTAAAAATTCAAGTAGAGGAACTGTTAGATAAATAATACATCGGAACAAGTGTTTCTCCCTAGGGAGCACCAATATTATCTGTCAAAAATAAATATGGAATGCTAATATTATGTATTGACTATCATCAATTGAATAAAATGATGATTAGAAACAAATACCCTCTACCTAGGATCAATGATCTATTTGACCAGGTTGGAGGAGAAAAAATATTCTCTATACTAGACTTGAGATTTGGTTATCACCAAATCAGGATAAAAGACGAACACGTAAATAAAAAAAAATTAGAACATGTTATGGACATTACAAATTTATAGTGATTTCATTTGGGCTTACTAACACACCAACAACTTTTATGTGTTTGATTAACAATATATTCAACTAGTACTTGGATAAATTTGTACTGATTTTTATCGATGATATATTAATCTATTCAAAACCTGAAGAAGAACATGAACATCATTTGAAAATAGTATTGCGGACTCTAAGAGAGAAAAAATTGTATGATAAGTTTGATAAATGCAATTTATATCAAAGAAAGATACAATATTTAGGACATGTGATATTGGAGGACGGTATTGCAGTAAACCCTGAAAATATTAAAGCAATTATGGAATGGCCTATTCCTTAAGACGTAGCCAACATATGATCATTCATGGGGATCACCGGTTATTACTGGAGGTTTATCCAAGGGTTTTCCAAAATCTCCTATCCTATTACATCATTGTAGAAAAAGGGGACAAAATTATTTGGTCTAAAAATTGCTAGGACAATTTTGATAAATTAAAAGGTATACCAACTACAACACCAAGTCTTAAATTGGCCGATCCTTATAAATATTTTGCAGTTTGTGTGTATGAAAGTAAAGAAGGATTAGGAGGAGTATTGAAATAGTATGGACATGTCATTTGTTACGAATCACACAAATTAAAGGAACATGAAAGAAACTATGTAACTCATGATCTGGAATTAGTCGTTGTAATTCATGCATTAAAAATGTGGCAGTATTATTTAATGGGAAGAAAATTTCTATTACTAACAGATAATAGTGGTGTGAAACACTTGTTCAATAAATAGGATCTGAATGCAAGACATGCGAGGTGTTTAGCCTTTCTAAGCGAGTTCGATTTTGAGGTATGCCACATCAAGGTAAAGGAAAATAAATTCGCAGATTCACTAAGTCAGAGAACTAATGAGTTATATGAAGTAATTATCAGCAAAGCATAAAATGACATCGAGAAAAAAATTAAATCTACAATAATAAATGATGTAGAATACATCAAAACAACACATCTGTTGTATAAAAATGAGGGAAATTTGAATAGTATATATTTCAATATCGACAAGAATGAATAATTAAGGTTAAAAAAAAGGTTGTATATACCTAATTCTTCTGAATGAGATGATTAAAAATCCCTATTATGGTCATCCAGGATACCAGAAAATGATAATAGCTGTAAGAAAATCGTTTTATTGACCTAATATGAAATATGAAACAACTGAATACTTGTTTAAATGTTTAGATTGTCAATAGGTAAAAAATGAACACCAACATCTGAAAGGTATTTTACAACCTCTATGTAATAACCCTATTTACACAATCAATAATTACTAGGGATAAGCTAATGATAACATTAGTCAAGATAGTCATAGATATTTTCAATGTGTTTTATATCATATTAAAACTCAATTAATAAATCAATTACCTTTAAGTCATCTGCAACTATTTTTCCTATCTTCTTAATATTAATCATCAAGATAAAAATTGTTTACTCTCCTAAGTAATACTTGCACAAGATATCTTTATTTTAACCCTCGTTTTCCTTTGTCTCACAAAATACCAAGGAAACTATCTAATAAAGAGAGTGAAGATTATACAACTGAAAATTCTTGAACTAACTACCATTTTCTTACACTAGGTTGCGTTACCTATTCTATTTGTAAATTTTAAGGAATGCTAGTCACAAAAGAGAAGTCCTAAAGGATATTAAATCACACCTTAAGGAAAATTAACGCTACCAATGTTATTATAAAACATTAATTTATCAACAACTTTAATATTGGAATCTCAACATAATCCTAAATTCAATGTATCTATTTTACATTGTA
Source organism: Picea sitchensis (assembly GCA_010110895.2). Taxonomy (NCBI): domain Eukaryota; kingdom Viridiplantae; phylum Streptophyta; class Pinopsida; order Pinales; family Pinaceae; genus Picea; species Picea sitchensis. Next base: position 72,587 of record SNQJ01S0003998.1, on the reverse strand, counting down.
AAAATATTTCATTTAATCCTAATGCATAAATAGTATCTCATACAAATCGTTCGATAGTATCGATTTAGTGCGCAGGAATCCATCATTATGGACCCCGGTTCTCGTTGAATAGAGTCATTGACTCTCCTTGAAATAACAATCAGGTAATTATGCAAGTCGATTAATATGAGATTTTTAATCTATTAGTATATAAATTCATAATCGTGCAATTAAAGAGAATTCTATCTTAACTAAGGAGGATATCGATTTGAAATTCAATGTAAGGTTGGTTCCAAGATTTAAATTAAATGTAAAACTTAGAAGCTTCAAAACTACGAGGAAAAATTGAAAATGAATACCAACATCATGATATCTTTTATCAAGAATTTATTGTATCAAATTGAAGGAAAACTCGATCTGCGCAATACCAACACTAAAAAGACTGTGTTAGACAAGAAAATTGTTGATACGAGAGAGTGTTAGCTATTCTATTGATACAAAATAGTAAAAGAAGTGGGTTACATGTTTTTGATTCAGAAGTTAATATGATAACCAACAAAGAACAAAATCGAAGAAAGAAGTTAATATAATTGATGATCTCTAGAATCCCACGTGTATTAATATAATTCAGGAATATTCAAATGACTCAAGTCATTATCATATTAATTTTTTTTTTTCCTAAAAATCAATCATGTCCAGAAGACATATCTAACCATTGCATGGCATAATTATGTTTCTTTCCCTTAACTCCAGTTTCTTCTAAAGCTCACGCCGTAATCACATAAGTGAATCCGAGGTCTATAATAAATGTTATATCTATTACATAAAGAATGCACATGCCTTTTTGTGACTTCCAAGCCTGGTGATGTTGCACTCATCACTGCCTAGTAGGAACGCATCCACGTTCCTATAACATGCACACACTTTAGTGCACACGCATTTTAGGAACACGTGTGTGTTCCTACTCAGAATTTTTATGTGCCAAGCACACTCCTCTACCTCATCTATTTCAAGCCCGATATTTTCAACATCTGCATGGGGAAAAATAGTAGGAATAGACAAGATTTTTTTTTTGTCTTTTTGTTTAATTTATAGACAATTTTGTGTTATTTCAAGACAATTGTGGGAAGAATTGTAAGACAAATTCGTCCAAGTGGAATTGGAATTGTTGGTTGTGTCTCTTTGGAATTGGAAGACAGATGTGTCCAATTGAAACTGTTAGTTGTGTCATGTTATGTAATACCAAGACACATTTTTCCAATTGGAATTGTTAGTTGTGTCTTCTTGTGTAATACCAAGAAAAAATTGCCGAATTGGAATTTTTAGTTGTGTAACACCAAGAAAAGTTTACCCAATCAAAATTGGAATTGTTACTTGTATCTTCTTCTGTAATACCAAGAAACTTTTTTCTAGTTGGAATTGGAATTATTAGTTGTGTCTTCTTTTGTAATACAAAGAAAAAATTGTCCACTTGGAATTTGAATTGTTAGTTGTGCCTTCTTGTGTAATACCAAGAAAACTTTGTGGTGGGGTGCTTGAAAAATATTTTTTCTCTTTAAACATGAGGAACCGATGGATTCAAGAAATAATGTCCTGAAAGAAAGAAAAACCCATCGAAAAGGTAGAAGAATAAAGAGAAAAGGAAAAGTTATGTATGTTAAAGCACATGCTTACAGAAGAGAGCTATCCAATTTATAGCGGAATATATGTCATTGTTGTTTCTCCTCCATCACCACAGAGTTCAGTACTAACCAATCCTTGTAGTATCTCATCAAGACAACTTGTTGTGGATGACCATATGATGGAGGACTTTCTTGGAGCTAATTATACATTTGATGAAATTCAAGAGCAATTGGAGCAAAGAATTGTGGTGAAGAATTTCTTGTGGTGAAAAATCTTGTTGGACTGTAAGATGTTATAGAAATTAGTCAATCTCGTGTCCACTCTCCTCCTAGATTTGATCCTCCAGTGATTGGAGGGGAAGGAAATGCAACATTGTTAAATCCACAACAGGAAGGTTAAGATTCCACTAGGGTTATATCTAGTCAACCCATAAGTTTACCTTTCTCTTAAGTATTTATAATAATCTCATCTCATCCTTTTTAAACTAGGCTTCTTGTCTTGAAGATGGATCCTAATATGGATTTGAAACATCAACAATCCTATAAAAAAAGTGTGGTTTTTCCGAACACTTATAAAAACAACCCTCACCACAAAAATCTCATCATTGAGATCAATAATTCCACAATAGGGGTTCATCATGCCTACCTATATTGAGCAGTGTGCAGAGAAGATATCCTAAACGTATTCAAGTGGATGAAAGTAGTATAGAATCACTTGAAGGTAAGTTACCTAACCATACTATTCATTATCGTTATTATAAAATCATTAAGGAATATTTTGAACCAAAATCCGATGTTGTTGAATGTCAATTATTTTTGGCTTTGTTAAAATATAGAAGTTTGATCGTTGTTAGGAGAATTTTAGGCATTAAAATAGTCAAAAGTTTAGAAACAAGTCATGATATTGTTAGAAACCTTGTAGATGATTTCCAAAGAATTGGTAAGAAATCTCGTTCTAAAGACTGCAATACAACCCAGTGTGTCTTATCACAATCAAATGTTGGCAAGATCACAAGAAAAGATCATTTGCTACAACAAACCTCTCATGAAATGGAATGAAATATAAAAACCATTAGAAAGTATTTTCATAGACCTCAACACGGGTGGCCCAACATATCTGTGGGCCTTCTATGGTAGGCTACCTCATTCTGACATGAAGTTAATTGGAGCAGTTAAGGGAATAATGCATTATTTATGGCATGAGAACACTAGGCCTTCTTCAGACCAAAAAGATGTGCTAAAATTGAGAAGGGTATCTAGGGACGGTGAACCCATACTAAACAGTTTCTTGACATTACACAGACATAATTGTATGAGAGATTCAATACAATACATAGTGAAATTAACTTGGGAAAATATATTTCCATAAATGTAAGCCTTGCTATGTTCTAATAAACATAATTCATAACACATGTTGATATCACAATGAGTATGGTTATTATTATGAGACACACACACACACACATTGTGTTTTTCATAACACCCTGTTGTAGAAATGCTCATTTATATTGTCTTCATCATCATTTAGAGACTTTATTCACAACATCTTGTGTACAAGGCCATAGGGTTGTACATTTTATCAAAAAACTTTCTTATATGGGATACACCCTAGGTGCGGTGGAATGGAATTATTGATCAAGTGGATCTATATAAGCGATGAGTATGAATTGGGGAAGAAGGAGGTTTCTTTGCAAAGGTTTAAATATGTCGTATATGATATTGATGGAGGGAAGGAAAGAAAAAAAATATAATTGGTGAATTCCTAGGTACGAGTATGTGACTTCATGAAGGACTTCATTGAAAATACATGACAATATGTTCAACATGTCCATATGGCTCGATGGAAAGATGAAAATTTTAGAATATGAAAAGATACATTTCGAGTTGGTACTATCTTATCAATGGTTTATTTTTCTAAGATTTACACCCTTCAACCACAAAATGAGATTCAAAGCTAATATTATCACTCAGAGTAGGTCAACATAATGGTCCATTTCACATACATGCATGGGACGAATAGTAACAAACAAAATAAAATTATATTAAAGGAGTATCACTTATACATAAGTGATGATTGGTGCCATAACTTAGCTTACATACAAAATTTATTTCAATTTTTTTAAAACCACCTTAATGAGAAGAACATGCATACGCATCAACATTGGATTTGGTGAGATGGTTGCATAGGCTAGTTCAAAAATGATCATGTATTTCTATGGTTGTGTATGTTGCACAAAAAACTCAAGGTACCACACATTTGGAATTATTTTTAGTCCAATCATGAGAAAGGGGAGCATTATGGAGAAGACACATGCATAAAAAGAGTCATATACATGAAAGAAATGAAGTTCACAAGTACTTCCCTGATTCGATTTGAGAAAATCGTTATTTAATGGTGTTCTTCAATAATGGGAGAGGGAACAAGAAATCATGAAGACAATTCGCACAAGAAAGGACATGTACATAGATATTTTTTGGAGGTGGTTGATGTAGCTCGATCACAGTGGTATGCATGTAAAACAATCTAGTGCATGCATGGATTCCATTCAATTTGAATATCAAACGATGGAATAGTTGAAATATGGATGAGAAAAATATCCTGCTTCTATGGTCCATGTAGTATTAATGAATGGGATGATTGTGAATCAAGAAACTAAGTTGATAGATGTGATCGTGTATCACTCCCCATTGGTCAACATATAACTATGGAATTATCCCATTTGGAGGAGGACCAATCAAATATTTCAGCGGATTATGATCACATCTCAGATCTTATACTGTCAGGTTTGGTGAAACCTTCTATAAAATTTGAATAATTATAATCAATGGTTTATGCTTGGTTCATCTATTGGAATCACATGTTTGAACTCCATTTTTTTAGGGGAAAATATATGTAGTGGTTGCAAAAATAGGTATAAATGGGGCATTGATTATTGGTTGGCATGTTTCTTAGAGGGAAAGAAAACCCTCATTTGTTTAGTAACATACTTCGAAGGGATAAACTTTCCTATTGGGTCAATGGTTATTAAAGAAGAATATCTCACACAATATGAAAGAACACAAAAGAAAGGTGGTTATGTATTTCAAGAATATAGACCAGGTGGATCTTTGTACCACTTTACAAACTTGGTTATTGGTACATACCTCCAACTGCAAATAATGCCAAGTAAGAACTCATCAAAGGTATGATACTTCCTACCTTTCTTTGAGCACAAGAAGCTAATAGATACCATCAATATTAGAAGTGATCCTGATGGTATACGTGAATTACCATAGGTATGTAAAAGGAATAATTGAACAAATGTTTAAAATTTATGAATGATTGAAATTTTTTCTTCATGTTATGGATGTTATGGTATTCTTGGCTGTGGTTCTTTTTTGGTTTTAGGGAACTATGTTTATGTCATGCCTTGCCTTGCCTTCCTTTGCCTGGCCATGCCATGCCATGACTTTTCATTCCATGCCATGACTTTCCATCCCTTCTCATTCCTTTCCTTTCCATGTCATAACGTGCCTTTCCATGCCATTCATTACCTTTCCTTACCATTCTTTACCTTTCCTTTCCATGCAAAATCATCCCATGCCTTGCCATGTCTTTCAATGTCATGCCATGACATGTGTTGTTAGGGAACTATGTTTATGCCATGCCTTTCCTTTCCTTTCCTTGCCATATCATTTCATGACTTTCCATGCTATGCCATGCCTTTCCATCCATTTTCAGGCCTTGCATTTCCATTCCATGCCATTTCTTTCCATGCCATGCCTAGCCTTTCCTTTTCATGCATTGTCATCCATTGCCTTGCCTTGCCTTTCCATGCCATTTCATGACATGCCTTGAATTTCCTTTCCTTTCCATACCATGCCATTCCATGTCATGTCATGCCTTTCCATTCCATGCCAATCCTTTTCATGCCATACCATGTTTTTTCTTTCCATGCCATGCCATGCCTTTCCATGTGATTCCTTTCCTTGCCTTATCATGCCTTTCCATGCCTTTCCATTCCTTTTCATGCCATGCCTTGCCTTTCCATGCCATGCCTTTCCTTGTCATGCATTTCCATGTCCTTCCATTCCTTGTCATACCATTCCTTTCCATGCCATGACATGTCATGCCTTGCCTTTCCATGCAATGACTTTCCTTTCTATGTCATGCCATGCCTTATCATGTCATTCATTGTCTTTCCATGCCATTCCATGCCTTTCCTTTCCATGCCATACCTTTCCATTCCATTCCATTCCATGCCTTGCCTTTCCATGCCATGCCATTCCATTCCATCCATTACATTGTCTGTCCATGCCATGCCATGCCATGCCTTGCATTTCCTTGTCATGCCTTGCCTTATCATGCCTTTCCATGCCATGCCTTGCATTTCCTTGCCTTTCCATTTCATGCCATGCCTTTCCATACCATTCCTTTCCATGCCATTCCATACCATGCATTCCATTGCCTTTCCATTCCATTCCATGCCATGCCTTACATGGCCTTTCCTTTCCATACCTTGCCTTTCCATGCCATACCTTTCCATGCCATGCATTTCCTTACCTTACGATGTGATTCCATGTCTTGCAATGCCATGCCATGCATTGCCATTCCATGCCTTTCCATGACATGCCGCTCCTTTCCATGACATGCCTTGCATTGCCTTGTCACTCCTTGTCATGAATTTCCTTGCCTTTCCATGTCTTTTCTTTCCATGTGCCATGTCATTCCTTTCCTTTTTATGCCATGCCATGCCATTCCATGGAATGTCATCTAATGCCTTACCTTTATATGCCATGGATTTCCTTGTCATGTCATGCCTTCCATTTCTTTTCCTTTCCATGCCATGCCTTACCATGACATGCCATGCCATGCCTTTCCTTTCCATGCCATGCCTCGCCTTGCCATGCCATCCCATGCCTTTCCTTGTCATTCATGTCCTTCCCATGCCATGCCTTTCCTTTACATTCCATGTCTTTCCTTGTCATGCCATGCCATGCCATGAATTTCATTTCCTTCCCCTACCATGCCATGCAATGCCTTTCCATGCCATGTATTTCCTTTCAATGTCATGTCATGCAATGCCTTGCATTTCCTTTCCTTGCCATGCCATGCCTTGACTTGGCATGCCATACCTTGACTTTCCATGCCATGCCATGCCTTTCCTTGCATTGTCTTTCCTTTCCATGTCATTCCTTACCTTTCATTTCCATGTCATGCCTTACATTTCCTTGACTTTGCATGACATACCATGCCTTTCCTTGTCTATCCTTACAAGGTGTTAAATTTTCAAACATATGTAATAAATATTGAGCCAAACCCTAGTCCTAGACATCCTAAAACAAACTATTTTCTAGGAAATGGAATGACAATGGAGGGGACCCACTAGTTGAAACCCAGTTGCAGCCAATGGTTTTTCCATTCAAGTGCTCATTTAAGTTTTCTCATGAGTTTCAACTTGCCTCCTCAATCCATTCAAATACATGTTGGCAATTTGGTTCAGGGGCATAAAATCCACATTGAGTAGCATAACGGAGTTTCGTAAGCTCTCACATGTCTATTTGGCCAAGGCCCACATGACCACACTACCCATAATCACCCAACATTGTGTTCTTGAAAATCCATCTCTAGTTCATAATTTGTACTATGCCTCACTGTGCAAAACCCTAGTCCCAAATATCTTGCAACACACACTTTTGCAAGAAAAAAAATGATAGTAGAGGGGCCCACTAGATGAAAAATAGTGCCCCAGTCACAATGCAACTGACAGTTCATCCATCTATGTCATGGTTTGAGTTTTATCGTGAGTTGCAACTCACCTCCTCAATCTATTCTAGGACATGTTGGCAATTTGGTCCAGGGGTACAAAATAAACACCAAGCAATATAACATAGTTTTCCAAGCTCTCATATGTATGTTTGTCCATGGACCACACGACCATGCTACCCACGATCAACTGGCACATTGTTCTTGGAAATCGACCTCTTGTTCAAAATTTGCACTATGCCTCATTAAACAAAACTCTAGTGTCATATATCCTGTAACAAACGCGTTTCTAGGAAACAAAATGAGAGTGGAGGGGCCCCACTAAGTAAAAACTGGTGCCCTAGATTAAATGAAACTAACGGTTCATCCATCTGAATCCAGCTTTTATTTTTATCGCGATTTGCAACTTTCCTCCTCCAACTATTCAGGGACATGTTGGCAATTTGGTTCGGGGGAATAAAATCCACACTGAGAAGCATAATGGAGTTTCATAATCTATAGCACATCATTTTACCAATTCTCACACATCATTTTACTAATTCCCATGCGAATATACTACCCACAATCACCTGACATGATGTTCTTGAAAATCAACCTCTTATTTAGAATTTGCACTATTCCTCATTGAGAAAAACCCAAGTCCCGAAGATCCTGTGAAAAATGTTTTTCTAGCAAAAAAATGATATATGAGGGGCCCCACTAGATGAATCTCGATTCCCCAGATTCAATGCAACCTACCATTCATCAATCCAAGTCTCATTTTGAGTTTTATCACAAGTTACAACTAGCCTCCTCAATCCATTCAAGGACATGTTGGCAATTTGGTCCAAGGGATTAAAATCCACACTGAGCAGCATAACAAAGTTTCATAAGCTCTCGCACATATTTTTGTCCAAGGCCCACACGACCATAATATCCATAATCAACCGACACAATGTTCTTGAAAATTTGCCTCTTCTTCATAATTTGCACTATGCTTCATTGAGTAAAACCCTAGTCCCTAAGATCCTGCAACAAATTCTTTTATGTGAAAAAAAATGAGAGTGGAGGGGCCCCACTAGTTGAAATACAGTACCCCATATCCAATGGAACTTATGGTTCATCCATCTGAGTCTCAATATTAGTTTTATTGTGAGTTGCAACTCGCTTCCTCAATTCATTCATGGACATGTTCGCAATTTGGTCTAGGGGAAACAAAATGACATTGGAGGGGCCCCACTATCTAAAAATCAGTGACCCGGATCCAATAACTAACGGTTCATCAATCCAAGTCTCTATTTTAGTTTTATCATGAGTTTCACCTCACCTCCTCAAGCCATTGAAGGACATATTGACAATTTGGTACGGGGGCATAAAATCCACACCGAGTAGCATAACATAATTTTGTAAGCTCTCAAACATTTTTTTGGCCAAGTACCATGTGACCACGCTACCCATAATCACCTGGCATAATGTTCTTGAAAATTAACCCCTTTTTTAGAATTTTCACTATGCCTCATTGAGAAAAACCCTAGTCCCAGATATCCTGCAACAAACTATTTTTTCGGGCAATGGAATGATAGCAAAAGGGCCCCACTAGCTAAAAATCAATGCCTCGAATCTAATGAAACCGACGGTTCATCCATCTGAGTCTTGGTTTGAGTTTGATCACGAGTTTCACTTCTCCTCCTTAAGCCATTCAGGGACATGTTAGTAATATACCTATACCTAAACCATGACCATGACATACACCAAGACCTAGAGCTAGACCTAGATGAAGACCTAGTCCTAAACCATTACCATGACCTATACCATGACATAGACCATGACCTATACCATGACATAGACCATGACCTAGACTGTGACCTATACCATGGAAAAAAAAGGCATGGAAAGGCAAGGCATGATAAGGGAATGTCTAGGTATAGGTCTATGTCTAGCTATGGCAATGCAAGGGAAGACAATTCAAGGCAAGGCTACAAAAGTGATCTGAACCCGGGAGCGATAAGTTTCCAATAATTGGTTGTTCTGTCACTCCTTCAAAAGGGTTAGTAATAGATCATTTTACTTGAGTTATTTGCAATAAAAGGTAAAGTTGAAGTCTTATGTGCTTGAATTCAAAGTGAATTGAAACCTCTTTAGTCTTCCTTATGTGCAATATGTCATGCTTGCCTTTAACATCCTATGTGCATAAATTCATGGAAAAAACAACATAAGAACGTAATACACATAATGGATAAGACACTTCAATTGATAATGGAGTTCACCCTTGTAGTGGGCTACCTCTCTAGGTCATGCTCCAAAACCTGACCGCTTTATTCTTCTCGATGTAATGATTTCTCTCATTTACAAGTTGTAAGGCCAAGGTCCCTCTTCGGTGATGGCAACAAGAGATCAGAATGTGATCAGGAATGTATCAGCTTCACAAGTTCTCATACTCATGAGGCATCCATGATGCTGACATAGACATCATTCCACATACTCAATACATAAAAAGATGAAGAATAAAATGTGAACCCCATCAACATGGAGCCATCAAAAGCCTTAGATCTGTTGCTCAGATCCAAAACATAAATATGTAGCCCATACAAAAGATCTCGGAACCCACGAGAATCATAACTACTTTGTTGGCCACTTGTCATGCAAGTGCCACAATTTCTCTGTCACATATAACTGATTGATTTGATGTGAAAGGAAGATAAGAAATAAATAGATAGAAGGAATAAGTTGATATTGTTGACTTGCTATAGCTTCTCTCTTCTCCTTCAGACCTATAACACGCATGCTATGTTGCAACAATTAATGAAAAAAAACTGCATAATGAAAAGCATGCTTACATTGGCTTCTCCAACACTTAGCTTGTTGATATGAAGCTCTGCTGCAAAAACAAAAATCGTCATTGAATTCGCGTTGTTGAATTACCCAAAAATGACTGTCAAATCGTCTCCATCCGAGTCAGACAGTTTTAGGCCCAAGAGAAACCTCTGCCTCGGTTACCGTGCCACTGCATTTGCAATAAATGACTCATTCAGGAATTAAGCTACTGAATTTTTGCTTAGATCAGGAAAATAACATCACCACTGCATTTGTGGCGTCATTTTACCTACAAATCACTATCTCCACGTCTCGATCCGAGTCGGGCACTTTCTGGACCCAAGAGGCACCCTCGCCTCAATTTGTATGTCATAATCCATACAGTCCATATGGATTCCGTACAGGTTGTACAAGCGCGCTCCACTCTCGTGCTCCGTGCACTGGTGTGTGGCTCTGAATGCACATGTTGTCCTGAACTTGAACCATATCCTTGCTTATATAGTAGTTTGCGGGAAGGTATGCCATAATGAGGTGGTTGGGCGCATTGGTTATGAAGGCTAAGTTAAGGTATAATTTGTTGGAGAGGTTCCGGGGTCAAATCCCATAGACTCCTCATTTTAGCATATTTTTGGTGCACTCCGCTAATTCTGGTGAAGGTTTAGTAGTGGTTTAAACTGGCGGATAGTTCTAAATATAGCAAAATATGTTATATTTGGAGGTTGGTTGGGTTAAGCCCCTAGATCGATGGAGTAGTATGTTCATGTGGAACTGGTGCATGTGAATAGGGGCTGGGCCACAGGTCTAGCCCCCCCATTTTGGCACCCTAGTGTAAACTTTGGATTTAGATAAGAATTAAATCATATGATAAAGAAGAACCAACGTGTGGTGTATTGGTAAGCGCTTATGGGTGAGGCCTTTCGGCTGTATGGAGGTCATGAGTTCGACTCTTGGGGATTCGAATATAATTTTCACATTCCAGCCATGGGAGGGGTGCCACGTGGTAGGCCATGATTGGGCCATGTGGCAACATATAACTGGTCCACATAAAACTGCCACTTGTCACAATATGATTCGCCAATGAAGTTGACATGTGTCATCACCGAACGTGCCCATGTGTCTTCCATGCCACATCATCTTGCCAAATCAGTTGTGCTACATGTCACCCATGCAGTGGTGCCACATGTCACTTTGACTTTTGCCTGTTTGACCAAGTTTGACTGAACTTTGACCGCTTATAATGTTTTATCCATAACTCTGTTTGACGAGCCGTTTGCATCGTTGGAAATCTTACGATGCACTCTTCGCGATCATGCCATTTTAATGAATTTTTGGGAACTTTGAGTTTTTCCCTTTCTCTTCTTGTTGAGGCCATTCTGAGCCTCCTAGGATACTTCTATGCATTATGGGACACTTCTGAAACTTCTTTGATGTTCCTTAAATCCATCCGGATCACGTCTCCCAAGTGAAAAGACGTTTGGTCCCCAAAATTCATTACATTAAGTTTCATGTCCATTGGACTTACAATAAGAAATCCTTACCCAAACTACCTCACAAGGCCTAACAATATCAACATGTGCCAGAAAAAGAAGTGATATCAACAATTATCACTTTCACACAATACCCTTCCACGGGGTTTGAATAAAAACATGTGACTTACAAAAGGTGGCCACTGTCGACTAACTCAAAAGGATTTTCCCCATTTGTTCAACCATTTTTCTGAACATGTCCTCTTTACTGAGCTATCCTTTCTCTGGTAGTTGGTATTCTCCTCGTGGCGGATTTTCCTGCAACACTTCTTGACTGATTGTCTCTCTTGAAGATGTCTGTCTGGTCTTCTTCTCCCTCTTTGGACGAAGATCTGGATGTAAGGTCTAACAAGTGGCCTCATGATGCCCATCTCTGCTACAATGACTGCAGTAGCCTTTCTCCTTCAGAGGTGTCTTCCCCCTACTCTTTTCAGTGTGTGGAAAGAAATCTGCCATCCTTTTCCTTCTCCTGGTTTCCATAACCTTCCTGCACAAGGTTTTTCTCTTCCAACACTAGGACACTGTGTGGTTATTCAATCCACAAAAAGTGCATGGTCTTTGATGCCAAAAGATATTTTTTATATGATTAACATGCTTACAATCAAATGGCATTTTAGAGTTTCGAGGTTTCTTATACCTCAGTGAGTTTCCTCTGGAGTTAGACTGGAAAGAAGAGTTGGTCTCAACTCTGTCACTGTGATGCTCATCTCTCCCTGGAGATGTCTCGAATCCTCGATCATGAGAAGTTGTACTCTCGGCCTGCACTGAATCAATTTCATCTCTTGATGAACTATTGAGCTCTGGAGTCTCAGTGACTGTCCTGGGGTCTTCTTCCTGAATGGTTTTGGAGCTTTCTCCAACATCTTTTGGGACATAGCCTATCCCAGCATATCGAGGACAAACCACTACCTCGATGGGATCCACAATACCTTGGCCATTGGTTCCAAGGCCTCCTCCCTCATATCCCATTTTTCTCATCAACTTTAAGCTGATGGAAGAAGCATGTTGTTCAAGTATTTCAAAAGAATCATCAGCATTAATCAAGAAATGAACTATACATGGTTTATTTACCTCCACCTCAAACTAGGACTCTTGGTTTGCTTCTTGAGATGTGTCCAGTTGTTCTTGGTGAGAAGGTTCAGTGGAAGATGCTTCTAGGAATCCTCCTTGGTTTATGGATGCATGTAGGTCATCTTCATTTGCTTGAAAAAGTGTGCATGCATTTGTACTGTCATGCTTGCACCCATAACTGGTGAATTTTCCATGGTCACAAGATGGCCTTATCACCATCTCATTCGTAGAGCCTTCCCCTATCTGCATCTTCATGGCTTGCAACTGGTCTTGCAACCTTTGGTTCTCTTCTTCTGCAACATGCAACAATGTCTTTAGTCCAAAATTCTCTGCTTGAAGCATTTGGTTGAGCTCTTGAAGCTCATCGAACCATGATTGATTTTGTGACCTTGTCATCCTTAGCTTCAACACCTGCAATCGGAATCAAGCCTGCTCTGATACCACATGATTTGAACCTGAGAGCGATAAGTTTCCAATAATTGGTTGTTCTATCACTCCTTCAAAAGGGTCAGTAATAGATCGTTTTACTTGAGCGATTTGCAATAAAAGGTAAAGTTGAAGTCTTATGTGCTTGAATTCGAAGTGAATGAAAACCTCTTTAGTCTTCCTTATGTGCGATATGTCATGCTTTCCTTTAACATCCTATGTGCGGAAATTCATGGAAAAAACAACATAAGAACGTAATACACATAATGGATAAGACACTTCACTTGATAATGGAGTTCACCCTTGCAGTGGGATACCTCTTTGGGTCATGCTCCAAAGCCTGACTGCTTTATTCTTCTCTATGTAATGATGTCTCTCCTTTACAAGTTGTAAGGCCAAAGTCCCTCTTCGGTGATGGCAACAAGAGATCGGAATGTGATCAAGAATGTATCAGCTTCATAAGTTCTCATACTCATGAGGCATCCATGATGTTGAAATGGACATCATTCCCACATACTCAATACATAAAAAGACAAAGAATAAAATATGACCCCCATCAACATGGATCCATCAAAATCCTTAGATCTACTTCTCATATCCAAAACATAAATATGCAACCCATACAAACGATCTCGGAACCCACGAGAATGATAACCACTTCGTTGGCCACTTGTCATGCAAGTGCCACAATTTCTCTGTCACATATAACTAATTGATTTGATGTGAAAGGAAGATAAGAAACAAATATATAGAAGGAATAAGTTCATCTTGATGACTTGCTGGAGCTTCTCTCTGCTCCTTCAGACCTATAACATGCATGCTATGCTGCAATAATTAATGAAAAAAAACAGGATAATGAAAAGCATGCTTACATTGGCTTGTCCAACACTTAGGTTGTTGTTATGAAGCTCTGCTGCAAAAACAGACATCGTCATTGAATTCGCGTCATTGAATTACCCAAAAATGATTGTCAAATCGTCTCCATCTGAGTCGAACAGTTTCAGGCACAAGAGACACCTCTGCCTCGGTTATCATGTCACTGCATTTGCAATAAATGACTCATTCTGGAATTAAGCTGCTGAAGTTTTTATCAGATCAGGAGACTAACATCACCACTGCGTTTGTGGCGTCATTTTACCTAAAAATGACTGTCTCCATGTTTCGATCCGAGTCAGGCACGTTTTGGACCCAAGAGGCACCCTCGCCTCGATTTGCGTGTCATAATCCCTATAGTCTGTACGGATTTTGTATAGTCTGTATGGTGTGTATAGGCGTGCTCCACTCTCATGCTCCGTGCATTGGTGTGTGGCTTTGAATGCACACATTGTCCCGAACTTGGGCCGAGACAGCCGAAAGGCCCCATATAGCCGAAAGGCTCCACCCATAAGCGCTTACCAATACACCACATGTTGGTTCTTGTTTATCATATGATTTAATTCTTATATAAATCCAAAGTTTACACTAGGGTGCCAAAATGGGGGGGCTAGACCTGTGGCCCAGCCCCTGTTCACATGCACCAGTGCCACATGACCATACTACTCCGCCCATCTAGGCTCTTAACCCAACCAACCTCCAAATATAGCATATTTCGCTATATTTAGAACTATCCGGCAGTTTAAACCACCGCTAAACCTTCACCAAAATTAGTGGAGCGCACCAACAATATGCTAAAATGAGGATTCTGTGGGATTCGACCCCGGAACCTCTCCAACAGCTTATACCTGAACTTAGCCTTCATAACCAATGTGCCCAACCACCTCATTATGGCATACTTGCCTGCAAACTACTATATAAGAAAGGATCTGGTTCAAGTTCAAGGAAGTGTGTGCATTCATATCCACACACCAGTGCATGGAGCACGAGAGTGGAGTGCGCCTATATGGAATCCGTACACACTGTATGGATTATGACACGCAAATCTAGGCGAGGGTGCCTCTTGGGTCCAGAAAGTGCCCGACTCGGATTGAGACGTGGAGACAGTCATTTTTAGGTATAATGACGCCACAAACACAGTGGTGATGTTAGTTTCCTAATATAAGAAAAACTTCAGCAACTTAATTCCAGAATGAGTCATTTATTGCAAATGTAGTGGCACGGTAACTGAGGCAGAGGTGTCTCTTGGGCCTGAAAATGTCTGACTTGGATGGAGACGATTTGACAGTCATTTTTGGGTAATTCAATGACGTGAATTCAATGACGATGTTTGTTTTTGAAGCAGAGCTTCATATCAACAAGCTAAGTGTTGGAGAAGCCAATGTAAGCATGCTTTTCATTATGCTATTTTTTTGAATTTTTGGGAACTTTGAGTTTTGCCCTTTCTCTACTTGTTGAGGCCATTTTGAGCCTCCTAGGATACTTCTGTGCATTCTGGGACACTTCTGAAACTTCTTTGATGTTCCGTAGATCCATCCGGATCAGAAAGGAAAGGAAAGGCATGACATGACAAGGCTAATAAAAATTATACATGGAAAGGCAAGGAAAGGTCTAGTTCTAGGTCTAGGTATAGGTCTATGTCTACATGCTATATCTTTTTGTTAAATTTATTGTGTTGAAAGACTAGTTTTTATTTCTTTTATTTTAAATAAGGCCTTGAAGTTATGTTGTTTTTCATGCAATCCAAAAGATGCCTAAGATAATCTTATTAATTATGATAATCCATGTTTCACAACTATGAAGATACCTAAGATATATGAATAAAGAGAGTTTAGTTTATAACATTGAAATTCTCATGCAAGTATTTTATCTAAGAGATATGGGATAACAAGTTGTACAATTTAACGCTTAATGAATCCTTTGATTGTAATTTTTAGGTATTAAACTTGCTCATTTAGTACAAGCATTATTTTTCTTAAGAAAAAAAAAACTGTATGATATATGAATGTCGTTAGTTTTTTAATAAATTAACTTGAAAACAAATTCTCTCTAACAATGAAAATAACTGTATTTTCACAAACAATTAGTTTTATGAATATCATAATGAAAGTACCTTTTAGATGAATTGTGGTTAGAAAAGGCAACACAAGGAAATGCAAAGCAAGGAAAGGCAATGCAACGCAGGGAAATTTAAGACATGGCATGGACAGGCAACGAATGGAAATGCATGGCAATGCATGGCATGACATGGCATGGAAAGGAATTGCATGGCATGGTGAGGTAATGTAAGGAAAGGCAATGCAATACAAGGCATGGCATGGAAAGGAAAGGCATTGCATGGCAAGGAAAGGCATGGATTCAAAAGGAAAGTCAAGACATGTAATGTCAAGGCATGGCATGACATGGAATTTCATAGAAAGGCAAGGAAAACCATGGGATGGATTGGCAAGGCAAGGCAATGGAAGGCCTGGAATGGATAGAAAAGGCAAGGCATGGCATGGAAATGCATGGAAAGGCAAGGTAAAGAATGGAATGGAAAGGCATGACATGACAAGGCAAGGCATGGCATGGAATGAAATGTTAAGGCATGGAATGGAAATGAATGGCATGGCATGGAAAGGAAAGGAAATTCAAGGCATGACATGGCATGTGATGGCAAGGCATGGCTTGGAAAGGAATGGAAAGGCATGGCAAGGCATTCCATGCCATAGCAAGGCATGATAAGAAAATGCAAGGAATTTCATGGAAAGTCAAGGCATGGCATGGCATGGCATGGAAAGGAAAGGCATGGAATGGAAAGGCGTGGCATGGAATGGAAATTCAAGGTAAGGAATGGAATGTCATGGCATGACAAGGAAAGGAAATGCAAGACATGACATGGCATGGCATGGAAAGGCAAGGCATGGCATGGAAAGTCATGACATGACATGGAAAGGAAAGGAAATGAAATGCATGGCAACGAAAGGCATGACATGGCAAGGCATAGCAAAGAATGTCATGACATGGAAAGGAAAGGTGATGCAAGGCATGGAATGACATGGCAAGGAAAATCATAGCATGGAAATACATCACATGGCATGGTATGGAATGGCAAGGCAAGACATTACATAGCATGACAAGGAATGGACTTGCATGAAAAGGAATGGTATGGAAACAAAAGGCATGGCATGGCATGGAAGGGAAAGGCATGACATGGAAAGGAATGACATGGCATGCAAGGCAAGGAAATGCCCCCATTTTGGGACATTATAACTTTATAGAGTGTTATTCCTACCAGAGTATCCAGATAGGGGTGACAAAGAGTTCGGGAGATATTGAGGGGTTTCATTGGGCCTGAATTGCATCGTTCATCATCAAGATCCATTCCACACAGCATGGTTTTGGTTTCATTGCATTCTGATGATTTTTGTAATTTTGAGTCATTATGGGTCATATCTTAATTAATTTCACTAAGAAAGTCATAATGGGCATATTACTTGGAGAAACCTCTTAGTGTAATAGCTCATTGGAATCAGGAAGAAGAGCACTACACAATAAGATGATGAGAAGTGACTTTCAGTGGCCGGAGAAGCCATAATGATGGATAAATCACTTTTTAGAGGTAAAATGATTAATTAATTAATTAATTAAGTGATTTAATCAAGGAATAATAAAATAAAGTAAAAGTCACTTTGAGGGAAAAGGTCAACAATGAATTAGGGTTTTGGAAAGCTATAAGAGAAGAGCCAGCAACCTAATTCATCATTATGCAGATTATGACTTGTCATTAAGGAGAAGAGGCGCATCTCAAGAGATATAGTTCAGTGTAATCCAAGAGGAAGACACCAGTTGGTTGATTTCGGTGTTGAAAGACACACCCTAGTCACCAGGAAGATCATCCAAGTCTTCCATCATTCGGCATTGATTCTACAGTGCTCCCATATTCTAGGTATTATCTTTTAGTTTCTTATTTGTATTCCGTCTAAGATCCTTTTGTCTTTTGATCTAGTCGAGTGTTGTTATTTTATTCAGCCACAGTTGCTTGTTTGTATTCTGGCTAAGATCCTTTGTTTGTTGATCTAGTCGAGTATTGTCAGTTTATTCAGCCACATTCGGTCGTTTTGTAATCCACAGAGATATCATAATACAAACTTTGCAGTCCTTTGTCGCATCTATTATTTGTATGATCATTTATATGTTGTAAACCTTTGATCCTACACACACATTAGCAGCATTTCCTAGACTAGCCAAGTCAAGAACATTACAGTGGTATCAGAGATGGTTTTCCTGCCAGCCTAAGGGGAAAATCAGATAAGGATCTAGATACATCATTACCAGTGAGTGGATTGACAGGAGCACATATGGATCCTACACCCATTAGAGGCAGGGAGCATTGCTACAGTTGCAAAGTGCCTTAGAAGCCTAATCACAAATGTAGGGGTAAAGGGAAGGTGCACATTGTTGAGGTGCACTATGACAACGAGGATGAGGAGATGCATGTGAATGCAACCATAAATGCCTATTTGGAGCAGTCTGATAAGGCTAGTGACTCTTGCGCATCTGAGGGACAGTTGTATGGATAGAATGATAATGCATATCATTCATCTTCCCCATTAGGTAACATTGAGGATTCAACACTTCAACATAGTGGTGAAACTTGTGAGGATTTATATGTGTTGGCACTTAGACATGATGAGATTAGGAGGTTGGATGACCTACCGGTGGGTGTAGACATGGCTTGTAGGAAGTCATGTATGGAGAATGATGAGCTTCCTATGATGAGTGAGCCACATTTTTCATCTTCTCAGTCACCTATGATAGCCACAACACATGAGGATATCAATGGCATTCCTGATATGGTAGAGGAGCCTTGTGTGGGGATTGTACACTAGGAACATATGGATCTGTAAACCCAGGAGGAGGGGTATGGCTTAAAGATAGTTGACCTTATACATACTTATTAGTATGAGGAGAGTGAATCACCACTCTTGGAGATTCCATTGATGGACCAAGTTGTGGAGAACGACAACTTGTTGGGACACTTACTCCGAGGATCGATCTACAATGATGAGGATGCGCTCCTTATTGGTCGAAATGACCATAACACGTGTCTAGACACATCTGTATGGGATCTAGGCGTAGATGATATTAGTAGGGTTAGTGCACAGGAGGATACAACTTCCCATACAGGATATGGTGCGAGTCAGATAGGGTTCGCAGTTGGTGATGGACTGTAGTGGCATACAGGAGGACTTAGTAGCACAGGGGACAGTGGGTAGTTCAGTGCCTTATATTTTGAGGAGTGTGTTGTTGGGGATTGCATTGTTAACACTAGCAGTGAGAGGCATGAGGTAGCACCTCAACAGGATTGTGACCAGGAGTCACGACACTTGGCAAGACAGTTGACAGTCAATGAGGACATGATCATGGAATTCACTAGATGCATTGATGATACACATGCATTGGTGGCAGGTTATTGTTGGATGGCCTTGATGGCACAAGATAGTTCAAATGGGGGACTTGTCATTGATGACTTCCATACACTCAGGGAGAGAGTGATTGTGATGAGGGCCGACTACCAACAATTGTTGAGGGATAGGGATTACCTATTGGAGGCTGGCGATATGTATCAGAGGGCACTGAGGGAGCAGGAGGTTGGGGTGGACCGACTCACTCATGAGTTGGTGAGAGAACAGAGATTCTCGGAAGGAACATAGACAACCCTTCAAGAATTAGAGTCCAAATCAGAGGATCTCCTTGAGGAAATTAGACAGATATCCACTACATATATTTCAATAGAGAGTCAGATATATCCCTTAGCCACATTGCGAGAGGATGTTGGTGGTTTAGCAGTGGAGCACCAGTTGAGGGAGGAGCATGAGGAGTACCCAGGATCACTGATGAGTATGGGGAGATATGATCCAAAGATACATGAGGATGTCCATAGGTCACAGGGACCAACATTCACAAGGGGTGTTGAGACAGTTGAGCACACACGTACACATGGGGATTCCAAAGACAGGTGAAGTTATGAGGACACTTCCATTTGTGTTCTAGGATTGGTTGACCTTCATGTAGAGGATGACCCCATAGTACACCCATGATCTAGGATGTTGCNAGAGAGTCAGATATATCCCTTAGCCACATTGCGAGAGGATGTTGGTGGTTTAGCAGTGGAGCACCAGTTGAGGGAGGAGCATGAGGAGTACCCAGGATCACTGATGAGTATGGGGAGATATGATCCAAAGATACATGAGGATGTCCATAGGTCACAGGGACCAACATTCACAAGGGGTGTTGAGACAGTTGAGCACACACGTACACATGGGGATTCCAAAGACAGGTGAAGTTATGAGGACACTTCCATTTGTGTTCTAGGATTGGTTGACCTTCATGTAGAGGATGACCCCATAGTACACCCATGATCTAGGATGTTGCNGTATACAGATATGGGAGATCACCTTCACCGTAGCAGCAATTCCATGAGTGATTATGGATGGAGAATGATTGACCCGCAGTTGGTGGAGGTACCTACCGTTGTACCCGATGGTTGGTGTTCAGTGATGAGTACAGGTGATTATTTACCATGGGTGTCAATGGGTGTGATTTTGGTCAAGTCCTTTGGATTGACCAAAGCATATGATACTTTCCAGTCCTACCGTTGGTTGCATATATTTATGATAGCCTTTTCCAATACGTTCATCATTGACAGTAGAACAGGGGGAGCTAGACAGTGGCAGGGGACATGGAGATTTGGTAGGCCGAGACCACTTGACATGAGTGTCTTGATTGCATTCATCAGGATAGGGGTGGATCATCAAGAGAATACAGTTGAGGCCATGGGCGTGATGGGGAGTATCCTAGGCCATGGGACAGAGGATATCTCAGAGGTTGCTATATATTCAGACTCTCATTGGGATGAGGGTGGAGTGCTTTTGACAGTTACTAGTAGGGTACAACAACAGTTAGTGGGGATTGGAAATGATGAACTTCCAAATTTAACATGGGATCCGGGAGTCCATTTGATCAATAGTTTGTTTCATCTTATGAGGATCTAGGACTGGAGGGTCTAGTATGGATACTTTGAGTAGACAATCATGATCATAGTAGAGCATCATCGACATGATGGTCCTTGTCAGAGACTAGCATGGGACCCTTGGATTACAAGACTGGGCATTTCATTAACTGATGGAGAAGAGCAGACGTTTGTAGGGGGGAGTCACTTTGATTTTCCATTGAGTTTCAGTATTAGGGAGAGCACGTCACTGACTGGTGATTCGTTGAGGTGTTGTAGTACCTCACTATGGCAACAACATGTTCAGTAGGTGGGGGTCGTGTTGAGTTTGGTATGGTTTGGTAGGATAGACCCATTTCGGGTTGAGGCTTTGTGTTATTTGCAGGAGACTCATGGTGTTGATATGTTACAGAACTATACTCCACAGGGCATTGTAGTTGACATTCTGATATGGGATCCAGGGATTGGAGTGCTTGGTAGTTCAACGTTTGATGGAGTTGAGTTTCGAGTAGAGTGGCTACTCAGGGATTTGACTAAGATTCCTCGGCCATTGATCATTCTACTCATCAAGAGCATGTGGATGTCATGTGTGGTGAGCACTTGGAGATACCACATCTTGAGAGGAGTCTACCATGTGTCACACAGGTGGATATGGGACCCTGGTATCATATGTAGTTGGATTCAGTTATTGCTTGAGGACAACTAATATTCTGGCAGGGAGGACTGTAATGTCCCCATTTTGGGACATTATAACTTTATAGAGTGCTATGCCTACCAGAGTAACCAGATAGGGGTGACAGAGAGTTCGGGAGATATTGAGTGGTTTTATTGGGCCCGACTTGCATCGTTCATCATCAAGATCCATTCTGTACAACATAGTTTTGGTTTCGTTGCATTCCGACGATTTCCGTAATTTTGAGTCATTATGGGTCATATATTAATTAATTTCACTAAGAAGGTTAGAATGGGCATAGTACTTGGAGAAACCTCTTAGTGTAATAGCTCATCAGAATCGGGAAGAAGAGCACTACAGGATAACATGATGAGAAGTGACTTTCAGTGGCCAGAGAGGCCATAAGGATGGATAAATCACTTTTTAGAGGTAAAATGATTAATTAGTTAATTAATTAAGTGATTCAATCAAGGAATAATAAAATAAAGTAAAAGTCACTTGGAGGGAAAAGGTCAACAACGAATTAGGGTTTCAGTAGTGAATTAGGGTTTTGGAAAGCATAAGAAAAGAGTCAGTAACCTAATTCATCATTATGCAGATTATGACTTGTCATTGAGGTGAAGAGGCGCATATCAGGAGAGATAGTTCAGTGTATTTCAGGAGGAAGACACAAGTTGGCTGATTTTGGTGTTGAAAGACACACCCTAGTCACCAGGAAGATCATCCAGGTCTTCCATCATTCTTCATTGGTTCCACAGTGCTCCCATATTTTGGGTATTATCTTTTAGTTTCTTATTTGTATTCTGACTAATATCCTTTTTTATTTTGATCTAGCTGAGTGTTGTTATTTTATTCAACTGTTGTTGCTTGTTTGTATTCTGGCTAAGATCCTTTGTCTATTGATCTAGTCGAGTATTGTCAATTTATTCAGCCGCATTCAACCATTTTGTAATCCACAGAGATATCATAATACAAACTTTGCAGGCCTTTGTCGCGTCTATTATTTGTATGATCATTTATATGCTATAAACCTTTGATCCTACACACACATTAGCAACATTTGCTAGACTAGCCAATTCAGGAACATTACAGTGGTATCAAGGCTGGTTTTCCTGCCAGCCTAAGGGGAAAATTAGATAAGGATCTAGATACATCATTACCAGCAAGTGGATTGACAGGAGCACATATGGAGCCTACACCCATTATATGCAGGGAGCGTTGCTATAGTTGCAAAGTGCCTCGTAAGCCAAATCACAGATGTAGGGGTAAATGGAAGGTGCACATTGTCGAGGTGCACTATGACAACGAGGATGATGAGATGCATGTGAATGCAACCATAGATGCATATTTGGAGCAGTCCGATAAGGCTAGTGACTCTTGAGCATCTAAGGGACAGTTGTATGGATAGGATGATAGTGCATATCATTAATCTTCCCCATCAGGTAACGTTGAGGATTCAACACTTCATCATAGTGGTGACACTTGTGAGGATTCATATGTGTTGGCACTTAGACATGATGAGATTAGGAGGTTGGATGACATACCGGTGGGTGTAGACATGGATTCCAGGAAGTCATGTATGGAGAATGATGAGCTTCCTATGATGAGTGAGCCACATTTTTCATCTTCTCAGTCACCTATGCTAGCCACAACACATAAGGATATCAGTGGCATTCCTGATATGGTAGAGGAGCCTTGTGTGGGGATTGTACACAAGGAACATATGGATCTGCAGACCCAGGAGGAGGGGTATGGCTTGGAGGTAGTTGAACTTACACATACCTATCAGTATGAGGAGAGTGAATCACCACTCTTGGAGATTCCATTGATGGACCAGGTTGTGGAGACTGACAACTTGTTGGGACACTTACTCCCAGGATCGATCTACAATGATGAGGATGCACTCCTTATTGGTCAGAATGACCATAACACATGTCTGGACACATCTGTATGGGATCCAGGCACAGATGATATTAGTAGGGTGAGTGTACAGGAGGATACAACTTCCCATATAGGATATGGTGTGAGTCAGATAGGGGTCGCCATTGGTGATGGCCTACAGTGGCATACATGGGGACTTAGTAGCATAGGGGACAACGAGTAGTTCAATGCCTTATATTTTGAGGAGTGTGTTGTTGGGGATTCCATTGTTGACACTAGCAGTGAGAGGCATGAGGTAGCACCTCAACAAGATTGTGACCAGGAGTCATGACACTTGGCAAGACAATTGAGAGTCAATGAGGACATGATCATGGCATCCACTAGATGCATTGATGATTCACATGCATTGGTGGCATGATAAGGAAGGAAAGGCATGGAATGACATGTCATTGAAAGGAAACACATGGCATGGGAGTAACACTTCATTGGATGGAAAGGAAATTTGTGACATAAACTTAAGTCACATGTCCCAAGAAAACATGTTTTTTATGTCTTCGAATAATTTTTTTTTCTTTTTTGTGATGCTTGTTTCATTGCAATCCACATTTTGTTTTGAATTTTTTGTTGCATAATGTTATAGAAAGATATATATTTGTTGTTGTATAGGTTAAAATGGGAAGCTACATCAAAAAACATGCAGGGAGGGATTAGTCTATTTTATATCATAGTTGTGTTGTAGGAATTTGTAAATGTAAGAGACTATATTTTGGCCTTAGAAGGTTAGAAATTTGATTTTCACTCATTGATCATTACCACCCTCACCACTCTCAGAAGAATCCTAGAAATTAATCTCTCTTCTCTTGCTCGAAGAAGAATATCTAGTGGTTTTGGGACTAGGTGTGGTTTGTCGCTAAAAAGACTGCACATAGAAAAACTATTGTTATAATTTTTTTTCCACAATGAATTAAAAGATTTACAAAATGAGACATTTTATATCACATAAGACAACTCACCTCATATGGTACAAACAATCATGAGATTTTAACCCTCCTCCATGACCCTAATCTCTTAGAAATTCCACCCTACCTCAGTTACAAGGATCAAATCATGAAATTTAAACAAATATACATAAAATAAATTTCATTGATGATACATAAAAATGTATCATCAACAAATTATCTCACCGTGAATATCTTGGGCCTCGATGGAGAGTCGTTGATAGGTGGAGCGCTAGACTGTACAACCTGCTTCGAGGCAACCTATACTATGGTATCCTCAGTGGATGATGCATATTCAAATGATGGGGGGCGGGGGGGTGTGTGGGTGTCATACAGGTGCATCCATTCTGGATGGATGCGATGGAAAAAGTGGTGCAGATGGGTGGACTACAGGTGCATCCACTAAGGATGCATGGAATATGAAATATGTTGGGGGTAGGAGGTGATGGAACCCTACATACTATACAACTGATTGAAGAACCATCAACTTGGATTAAGCTATATCAGAAGCTATGGGCAGGTGCCGAGGGAGAGGACTAGTACTATAACTAGTAAAAATTTCGGCAGCCTACATAAATATTAATAATATTGAACTATTAGTAAAAACTAGTAAAATTCAACAATGCAAATATATCAAAATTGAGATTTAAATGATATTTAACTCTACAAATGATACATGTAATTCAAGTGACATGTCCATCCTAGGTGGACAATCCTCAACATCTCTTGGTCCAACAACCTATAGAAACACAAGAACATTAAAAATTAGAGGATGCCATAAAATAAAGAAATCACTATGGTGAATTTATCAAATGTGAAACATACATGTGTGGGGGGTAGATTGATTGAGCATGATACCTCTACTATTGCATCAGTAGTGGAGACATACAATGATGCATCCATGGTCATAGAGGGTTTGCTACGCGGGTCCAGTAACTACAAAACAACATAAAATAAAATACCAATATAAATACATATAATGCTATATAAATATATAACGATGAAGAACATAGGGATGGTTAAGATACTAACCTCCTCCATGAATTTTCATTGTCCACTAGCCTCAATACACCCATAGAAAGTATGGCTACAACTCGAGCATTTGTTAGGCTCCCATGGACGACTTCTTTGTCCATGTTCCCTCTCCTCACTAAACTTTTTTGTACGGGGTGAAGCTACGACCCCGCTATCAATGTCATAGGCAAGCAACTCATGTCGAGATAGTGCAAAAAAGATTCCATGTTGCATTAGGATTTGATTCAATGATGATATAACGACCTATACTTGGTGCAAGCTCTCTGCAATAGGAGGATGTTGGGAGGGGAGGTTAGGCCTTCTCCTGAGGGGACAAATACTTA
Organism: Picea sitchensis; assembly: GCA_010110895.2. Lineage (NCBI taxonomy): Eukaryota > Viridiplantae > Streptophyta > Pinopsida > Pinales > Pinaceae > Picea > Picea sitchensis. Next base: position 46,647 of record SNQJ01S0003998.1, on the reverse strand, counting down.
GCATGGGATCATTCCTAGCATGCTATGGATCCTCTGTGAACCCTTGAACCAGCTCCTGTAAGTCACCGATGTCGAAGTAGTTGACATGCTGACCCAAAATAAATTCAACTCATAATTTTCACAAAAATATAAAGGCACCTCCTTGTTATTTTAGGTAGGTTTATTAAATACCATGTACCACCTATCCATCTAGTTTTCACTAATCTGTGGGTGGATGCACGAATCAATACAAATGTATTTCTTGGTCATGGGTGGTTGTTTTCTAGATAGAGGATTAATAAAAATAGACATCAATTGTTGTTTTTATATACCCAAGTCTCCAACTTGCTTTATATCCAATCTAGCGCCATAATACTCAAACATTATTTGCCTATATTCTGAAATAGAAGTCAATTTCCCTTGGGAAATTGAAATTTACCGCATAATGATGTCCAATGAAATGTCCAAGGAATCTCTTATAGGTTCTCTCATGCCCCTTAATTGATTAACAAGTGTTCTTAATGTGTCCAACCCCTCATCAATTTGGGTGTTTATGTTGGGTGGTTGTGGTGGTTTGGGGTTTCCCTCTCCTTGGTCTGTTGGTTGGTGGTTTACATTGTCTCTGAGCATGGGGTATCCACTTAATGAACCTTTGACATAGAACATTCGTTCGTGGGATATTAAAGAATACCCTTAATTTCACTAGATATTTATAAATACCTCCCTAAATCCTTTTGTTTAACCCTTATCCCAATAAATTTTTTCAATGAAAATAACCCATATTTTTACAATATATCCCTTATTTTTACCAAATAATCATTTTTACACCTGCCCAATACCTATAAACCCCCTCATACCCT